>JADBJO010007684.1:90000-108460 GCA_016801955.1 Conus betulinus | reverse complement strand
GAAAATGGACAGATGCTAAAAACAAAGATCCTGTTTATATTGTGCATTTTTTTTCCCCCCCGTCGTGGCCCGCTTTGTTTGGCGATTGTTCTGTGATGTATGTGTCAGACAATACCGTATTCTGTAAGCTTTGAAGTGACTGGAGCTTATCAACATGTCCATGTTGCTTAACAGATACGAGTTCCGCTGGTTTGCGATCGTCAGTCAGACCCAAAGGAGTTTTGCGAGGTCAAGTCAAAGTGTGGGAGATCACTTAGGAACGGCGCTCATTGGTCGACGTTCCGGGACCTCTGTGTTAGTTGTCGAACCGGTCTGCTGAAGGCGGGACACCTTATCATCCTAGCATTCGAAGTGTTTGTTGTGAGTATTTAGAAATGTTCTGCCACTTTTCATATTGAATTAGTCGTGATAATGATTGGTTAGAACATAAACGGCTCTTCCCTCTTCTGTATTCACGTATCGTAAAGTAGTGGATTATGTCTAACATAGTGTTGACGAAGTTAACATAGCTAATATTGTATTGATGGAATTTATTGTGCAGGACTGTGGCTTTTTGTTTCTTGCTGTGGACAGCTTGTCTCGACGTAAAAGTAGCTCCGAAACAACTTCCATTCGGACCCCTCCTATCCTTGCTCTTTTTTGTTGCGCGCGCGCGCGCGCGCGTGTGTGTGTGTGTGTGTGTGTTTCACGTGTGCATGTGTGCGCATACTTGCATGCAAGGGTGGGATTGGGGAGAGAAAGGGGAAGTAGGCCAAACGTGGACTTTGATTTCTGTGGTGGTCTGGATATCAATGGTCGTTGTTATTGTTGAGTTAGTGAGGTAGTGAGGGGCGTGGATATATTTTGTACATTGTCAGTTTTTGTACGTCCATCCTTCGCTCGAAGAAAGTATCTGGGGGGATTGTATGGGGTTTCGAAGACGGGGGTAGTATCACGATCGAGAGCTACCCATTTTTTGTGCTCTTCAACTGTTCCTCTTTTTGAAGGGGGAGAGGGTAGAGGGGCAAGGGAATGGGGGGGGGGGGGGGGGGGGGGCAGACAGCTTGGTTTGTCGCGGAATAGAAAACGCTGCCAATACCGTTTCGATGATGTCATCATCAAACGATGCGCCTTTCCATGTGGGCTTAAGAATTTAATATAGTGTCGTGGGGGGTGGGGGGGGGGGGGGGGGGGGGGATACACGCTTTGGCACCCACGTGTATGGATAGATGTGGGGGAGATTGTAGAAGAAGGAGATGGGGGAGTTAACGGTAAGGTGGACCGTGTTTTTGCATGGTTTTTTTTTTTTTTCAGATTCTGATGGCAGTTTCTTACTGTAGGGAAGAGAAAGGTGTCGGAATTCAGCGCTTGTTGTAGGTTCCCCTGTATCCTTTTTTTCCTGTTTGACCACTTGGATAGGTCTGTGGATACCACACTGCTGGATTCATGGTATTTCTGAATTGATAGGCATGTGTTCAATGTGGGCTCTACTCGGAAAGAATGAGCATGCTTGGATGTACGTTCATACAGACTCATCCCCCCATCCACTATCCCTGTACCCTCTCCTCCCTCCCACATTTTGGGAGAGTCCTTGCTTGGTTTACACATAACACGCGGAAAAGGGCCTGCTAACTCAGGGACTGGGAATTGCTAGGTTAGGAAATCAAACATGAAAAGGAACGCTGGGAGGATTTTTTAGCATTCTGTGTCAGGATGTATGGGGGTTTACGTTGCTGTATCTAAATTGGACATTGCTGGGGTGATGTTTAGGAATGCTACTATGGCCGAAGTTTGGTGTTAGAGTGTTATTGATCGTGCCAAAGGCATCTTGATTCCTGAAGGATTTGGGCCATTCTGGTATGATAACAAAATTCTGGTGTCTGATCAGGCACAGTGGTGTGCATGAGCCTTGGCCGCTTTTGAAGTGGTTCTTTTTGTTTCAAGGCAACAGTGCCTCTAGGGTGAGCATTGGGTGGGGTGTCTGTTTTTTCCTGAGGGGTGCGTGTAGGCTGGCGAAGACAGGGCGTTAGTGTGCAAGTTCCATGATGGCGACCTCCAGTTAAGGCGAGTACTGACAAGCCGTTGCTTTCAGTTATTCTCAGGGGGCACTGCCTTCATGGGTGAGGGAGGAGTCCAGTCATTGTTCTGGCTCTGTGAACAAACCATTTCCGTACTAACTGCTTGGCTGCTGAAAACAACAAACACCAAGAAAAACAGTTGTGTGTGTGTGTGTGTGGTGTGTGTGTGTGTGTGTGTGTGTGCTCCACAGGTAAAATACACAATCACACCTAGAGGTTTGCAATTGACGCAACCATATGTATAATCTGGCTGTGCTTTTCCAGCCCCTTAGAAAACAACAAGGGAGCTTGGTGACCAGCACCACGACAGTAAGCTTATTATGGCCATAGCAATGGTGCTGGGGACAGAGATCACGATAGGCTTTTAAATTTGTCTTCCCTACTCCCCATGCCCTTTACCTTATGGAAAGAAACCCCGCAAACTGATTCCTTTTCATTGTGGATTAAATCTGCTTGATGGCCTGGGGCAAAATCTACAGAAGACTACATGGCTGCAATGGAGAACAGGCTGAGTTTAACATGCTCACAGCAGCATCCCAGTTGAGACCCATCTACTCTGTGCATGTAGAGTCTCCATTGAGTATGACTTCCGTGACTACGGGTGCCCCTTTAGTGTTGAGTGGCGATGGTCCTGAGCCATGTGAGGCCGACTCAGAGAGCAGGCAGGACACCCGTCACCAAGCCGCTGTGGAGATGCCTGTCCTGTGAATCCATGAGTGATGTTTTCACTTCCCCGTGCCAGCCCCTTCTCCCGTGTAGATATTCACACATCCTGCTGTGCAGGGTAATAATGGAGTAGCAGAAAGGCAGCACTTCGTCGCTGAACTGCCTCACAGCCTCACAGGCCATCTCCATATGATATAGTTCCTAATAGTATATTGCTAAAAAAGCATACTTTTTAACTTCCTTGTGTTCTTTAAAAAAAAAGACGCTCCAACGCGATAAACGTACAGTGCCATTAGATTTTGATGTATAAGTTAAAACAGTTTGGCTTTGAGAACGGGTACGAAAAGAAATCTTGCCTATGGCATTATTTCAACTGATTTCAACAATAACGTGTGTGTTATCTCTTCGCTATAGGTTTCTTTCTTCTTGGGATGTTTGTAGATTTCTCCCATGGACAGGATGACCTAACTGGGTTTTGTAGAATTACCCTTTGGCACATGTCAAAGTGCTGCTCTCCTTTGGTCTCATAGGAGAGAGTAGTGAGACTGATGCGCTCTTCATACACAGCAAAACATCTCTTATTCACTGATCAACTGACCTCCCCTCTGGATGAACAGTTGACTGACACTGCAGTCCCCAGTGAAGCAGTGTTTTCTGCTTTCATCTTCGTATTAGCGCTCCCTAAGATGATGTATAAAAAGGGGAAATTATTGCCGTAATGTCTAGTAGTCTTCATAGAGGCAGACGTCTCCAATAGATTGGAATCGACCCCTCTCCACACCTCGATCTAAAACAAAATACACAGAGTTCGTTCTCCGCCATCAGTCGCTCCATTTTGAACACAGTTCTCCCCCCCCCCCCCCCCCCCCCCCCCCCCCCCCCCCCCCCCCCCCCCCCCCCCCCCCCCCCCCCCCCCCCCCCCAAAGTTCCCCTAGTCATGATTTTTCATAGCATTATTTTTATCATCATTATCATCATAATCATCATCATCACCATCACCATCATCATCATCATCATCATCATCATCATTCACAGGCTTTGCATTTTAAGTAGTGTCAAATTCTGCATCAGTTTATGCCCTGGTCTCGTTTTGATATCAAAATTCGATTTCATCTCCATGTCTACGTCCTTGGTGAGTTTGTCTTGTGGTCGTCAAACATAGCAAGTTCATGGGAACTGTCGTCAGACAGACTTCGAAGCACCCTCCATGGAGGAGGGGGGGGGGGGGGGGGGATGAGTACGGTTTTCTCTGCAACTAAGCAGTTATTATGGTCAGTAGGGAGCTAGGCAGGTGGTGCACAGCATAGGTTGGACCAGAGCAGGCAACACTGCACACCACCAATGTGACTTGACAGCAGCGCAGTGTCTCCTCTGGTGGGTTGCCACATCATATATGATATTAAGTGCTCTGTGTGGATTGCCTTTTTATGGAAGGCGCAGGGGGGGGGGGGGGGGGGGGGGGGGGGGGCTGCGGCAGGGTACGGCTGCGAACTGTGGTGCTGGAATTACCTGTACTGGAGGAAATCCACTAAAGTGACATGGAAGATGAGACAGTGTTTCCCTCCCCCATTCTCCTCCCCACACCCGCCCCCACCCCGAAGAAAAAAATTGTATGTTTAGTGAAAGACTGTTATGGGATGTTATGCGTTTATCTATACCTTGTTGAAATGGGGAGGTCGAAAAGAAGTGACTGATAGCGTATGTTGAATTGTGTATGGCAGGATTCACAACCAGAGCAAGTTTCAAGTACATGAAGATGCCACAAGAGCGCATGTCAATGGTAACTGGTGTTGACAGCTTGGAACAGGAGCTGAGAAGCACTCCTAGTCTCTTCATCAGATTAAAACTTCTGTCAAGCATCTCAACCTTCAATGTGTTCTCCCTGTCTGACAATCAAGTTGACCAGTTCATCACTGACTGTCTCCAGCAGCATAGTTACCACTGTGCAATCACTGCAGCAGTGTGCTTCGACAAATTAGATCAGGTCCTCAGGAGAATGCCAAACTTGGGATGGAGATTTTGGAACGAGTGGTTGAACACGCTGGTCTACGATTAAAGACTGGAATAATGTCCGGGTAATCCTGTTGCATTTTCTGATCATGACTTCACTGAATTACTCCAGGCTGTAGTTACAACCTCGGAAGATGATGAAGGTCTTGAGGAGTTCCAGATTCTTCTGAAGCGGTGTTCCAAAGTGGACGTTTTTCTGGAAATAGTAGTAGTCCCATGCTGTGGCTTTGGCGGGTAATATTCATAAATTTAAGCTTTTACTGTATTCTAACAATGCGACTGTACGTCAAGCCGTTTACAATTTTGCTGCTACAAACTGTTTTCTGCTTATAGAGAAAATTGTTTCAGCTAGAAACGACGTTTCAGATATAACAGCGTTAAATGATTGTCTATTCGCGGCTCTGGAAGCAGGTCTGTTCACGATTACATCTAGAAATGTAGAGTACCTAGTGGACAGTCGCAAGGACACATCAGCATTTGCCGTGAACAATCTGATGCAAGACGTCGTAAATTTTCTTTATAGTGCTGGCATAATGAATAATCGCGTAGTCTTTGAGCTGAGTGTTAATCCGGAGTTGCTTAAGCATCTGGCACAGCAGCAGACGAAACAAGACGACAACAGTGTAGCGTTTGATGTGGATGCATACGCTGCCAGACAGATCAAAGACTTTTGTCCCACGCCGCCTCACGGCCACGGCCGTTACAAGTCCTCGGTCTTCTGGAAGTGTCCAAACATGTGGGCTGGGGCCACGTCAGGGAATCCACTGTTGACCAGTTGAAAATCTCCAATATTTTGAAAGACCAGCTTAAGTTCAAAGGTTGTCGAGAACTGCTGAAACCTTAAATGACGTAGGCTGGCCATTTTCCCTTATAACATCAGCAAAATGTTCTCTCTGCTAGTTTTGGTTTATATTGATTCTCGCAAGTAGGAAAAATAATTGTTGTTTTAATATGAGTTAACCAAGAAGTTTTCACCCGATTTCATCAGAGTCTAGAAATGGTCAGAAATCGTACCAAACAGCAATAGATAAGTGAAGACAAGCTGATCTTTTCTTATAAAGGCAAATGAGAATATATTCTCCCTCAGGTGGAAAGAACAATCCAGTGTGTGTGTGTGTGTGTGTGTGTGTGTGTGTGTGTGTGTGTGTGTGTGTGTGTAGCAATTTTCGTTTACTGTCCTTGGTAAAATAATATACTATTGGCAAAGGACTGTACTGCTTAATTGTAACATTTGTCCCGAACGGCTACATAAGTAAATGACATTGCTCATACATTATATTCCACACATTATATAAATATATAAGATTGTTCGTACATTATATGTTGATATGGTGAGGATTGTTCACACGTTAAGTTAATAGATAAGATTGTCCGTACATTATATATTGATACTGGTGAAGATTGTTCACGTATTAAGTTGATAAATAAGATTGTTCATCATCATGTATTATGTTATTAAATAAAGATTGTTGATACTGGTGCCTGATCCCTCTCTGTAGCAGGTGTTTCTTTGCATGTGCCTGTCTGTCTGTTTTTCACTGGGGATTTGAGCTTTGCCGTGGTTAGAGTGTTTGAACCGTACAGTGACCCCTTTGGCTCTGCTGATGATGAGGCTGTGAATACCTGAGTGGAACGCTGTTTTTGTAAACGCATCCAGGTTTGTACAGACAAGTTACTGACTGGCCTAAGTACAACAAGGCAGACCTTGATGCCCTTGGTAGGGTGTCCCATGTCAGACAGGTTAAGGTGTGAGCCTGGACACATCGTGACCCTCCTTTTCCCTATTCTATCTTCCGCTGTCCTGTCTCCTTTCCCACATTCTTCTATTCCCCTTGGTCTTCTTAAGACCCGCCGTATTTGCCGTGCAGTGCGACCTGCGATGGAGGGGAATGAGATCCTGGTGGTTGGCAGGATAGGTGCTCTCAAACACATCTCCTTGGCTCAGACCTCTTCTAGACAGGAGGTACACACTGGCTCAGCTGTATCAACTGGCTACCACTACTGAGGCTGGGTCAAGACAGGCAGGTACCTGCCTGGCCAGGGGAACCCTCTAGAGTGCTCAGCTGTCCTCCCCAAGGGCTGAGCATGATCAGGGAGGATACGGGTTGGTGGGCTTCTGTTTGTTGTGTATCCCTCCTGAAGCCTAAGGGTCAAGAGAGTGAGTTCGTGATCCTGGACCCTTAGTATGACTCCATGGCGTGTTGGTAATGGAGGGAGGAAGTAAAACCCAAACAAAAATGGCTTCTACACCACCCTTATCCCCCCGCACGAAATGAAAGTAACTGCAAAAATGTCAAAAGTCTCGGAGACAAACAGTGATTCGGAGACGGAAACTAGGGGAAAAAAAAAAAACAAACAGATTCTGGGCCTCTTGGTTAGTGCTGGAAAAAACCTGAGGAGGAGAAATCCATATCAGCACAACGTCCTTTTGCAATCTAGACAGGTTTTCAAAGCAAGACAGGCGACACAAAATCAATTAAAAGCCCGCAAATACGGTGTTTCTCGCTTTGTACCCCATGTCCTCCACGGTCTTACCTCGTTGCGAAAGTAGACCTCTACGTTTCATCTCCATTGAGGCGTTTCTGCTGTCAGAAATTGGACATGCTCGTGACAGGTGCTCGAGATAGGAGATTTGTGTTCAGCGCTGCAAGGAATCAGCCCTTGTACCGGCTGTGGTGGCAGCCATCCCTGTTTCTCATAGGACGGTCCAGAATGGGCACTGTAACAAACGATCCAGCACGTTAAGACTGAAAAAGGAAGCCAAAAAAAAAAATTGGTGCTTGGCTGCTAGCCCCAGTCATCAGTGTCATGCTCAGCCGCCATTAAAAGAAATCCAGTGTCCACCTCCTGTCAGTCGGTCCGTTAGCTTATCCGGTTAGAAAACAGACCTCTCCCAGATCCTCCCAGTCTAGCTCCCACGGGAAGAATGAGAAGTGGACGCCGTCTGTTTCCCCTAAAGGCCTTAGAGCCTGCTGAAACTTTCCGAGGACAAAAGTGTGGAGGTGATAGAGGTAGATGGGCCTCTGTCAGTCCCTGGAACCTCCATTAGGATAAAGTGTCAGGAAAACAAAAACTTGCTGGTCCTAAAACAGCAGAACTAATTCTTGAAAACAAATTTCGTTCTCTCCAGTCTGACAACAAAGCTGCATAGATGGAATGCGCTCTCCATGATTTTCATTCCCTTGCCATAAAGGATTACAACAAAGACCATAAGGACATTCAGGGTCTGTTTTTCAATTCTGAGGAGTTACAGCTGCTTTATCAGAATCTGAAAGCTATTGTGATAGTTCTGCAGAAAACTAACATTCAGAACCAGAAGACTTCACTCGTCCCGGCTTTAACATTCTCTTAAAACCAGCACAAACCACCGCAGATGGAGTAGCGGAAGGAGTCTCGCCACTCATCTACGAATCTATTCTCTTCAGCACATTGACTAAAAATACCTCTCTTCAAGCCTTGGCCACAGGAATCGCTTTATATACAACAGTAACGGTGTGTTCTTTATATCTACTACCATTTGTATCAGTCAGTCGACAAGAGCTGGCCCGATCAGAGAGAACTCCCATGACCTTTTCTGCTGTCGGGGGATTCAAGGGATACAGTCGTCGTCTTCGGTGTAGCATGAATTCTTCATCCACAAGCCTGCTTCTTGGGGATGTCTTTTCAGAGCTGGATTCGTATTGTCTGAACAGCTGGTCTCTAACATAATTCCATTCGGCAACAGATACACTTTGGTGTTTAGATCTGTCAATATGTGATCCATCACTGGTCCTGGACTATGAAAGGTTGCTTTCAATGAGGTTCACGAAAGTGACGATTTTCCAAGTGTCCTGAAATACAGCATTGAAGAAAGCTGTAGTTTAACCGAACACCTCAGTTATCCTAAAGCTGACTGGAATATGTTTGCAGGGTGTGTTCCAAATAGAACATAGGACAGAGGAAGTTCCGGAAAAGGTAGGACCCTACCAAAATCATGACAAACAAACCCCTAAAATCTGCAAAAGACAAGTATTCTGACTTCTCTATTGAATTGCAAATGCCTAAGATACCCTAGTTTAATTCTGAATGCCAGCACATTTCCAACAAAAGCAAACGTGCTCAGTTTTGTGTTTATCACGGACCGTGGGCGCTCAATGTCTCCGCACATCAAAAAATGAAATTGAAAATGAGACATACTTATGGGTAAATGTCAATCTTGGAGAGAACATCTGTTCCAAGCTGATATCCGAAACACCTTTAAAAAAAAGAAAAGGCTTCAAATATTAGGGGAAAAAAATCGAAGGGAGAAAAACACCAACCTGTCAGTTCATTACCTGAAACTCTGATCTGTCAATACTGACAAGCTACTGCCAGTATGTTGCCTCCACCTATAAACAGAACTTGTCGTCCAGAAGTAAATCTGCTATTTTTGTTTAGTGAAACGAAGCAGCAACTAAAGAAAAACATCCCTGTAACTACAGCTCAGACAAATCTGAAGTCTATAATCTACCATATTCAATTGATGACCAGAAATCTGCTGACATTTCCATCATTTTAATTGGAAAATGTTCGTATCTTAACATGCCCACCCCCTCTCAATCATTTGTTCATTAAACGTCACAAATCAAGGTAGATGGCAATAGATAATGTAGAAAAATAGCATACTTTGCTATTAGATTTGTGTAAATCAGCTCTTAAATTGCAATGGAAAGAAGTAATTTTGAGGAGGGGGTATGAAAGGAAATTTTCTGATTGACCGGAAGACTTTCGGTCAATCAAATCAGTCATGACAAACATCTCTCTTACTGTGTTTTTGTGTCTCTCTTTAAAGATGTTAGCTATGAACAAGGGGATCAACCCTGTTTTGGAGAATAAGTATTTTGTTGTTTCTCTTCATGGGTTTTTAAAACAGAAAGAGTGGCGAGCCTGATGAGCTCTTCACACAGAGCGAAATATGTATCGCTTGCTGGTCCACTGACCTCCCATTGAAGAAACGGTTGACTGGCTGCACAGACACTGGGAGAGTGCTTTTGCTTTCTCCCTCTTTTTCCTTCCCCTTAGCACGAGCTTATCATTTAGGGTAAATTCTCTCTCTCTCTCTCTCTCTCTCTCTCTCTCTCTCTCTCTCTCTCTCTCTCTCTCTTGTTCCTCCCCCTTCTCTCTCTATCCAATCTATCTATCTGGAGCATAGATAGATAGATAGACAGACAGACAGACAAATGGACAGACAAACATAGATAAATACATAGATAGATAGACTGATAGAGGAATAGACAGATAGAGGGAAAGAGTGAGAGAGATTAAATAGATAGATAGATAGACAACATGATAGCATGCATTTTTTGATAACAGATAACGATGATTACTTACAAACTGTTTTTGAGTGGCAACTAGTAAAGAGAATATAAGGTCGATAGTTGAGTAACCTTTTATAAACCCCACCATCACGTTCACCACTTATATTGCTATGACATACCTACTCACACTATATGCTATTGATAACAGATCCGCAAAACATACGACAAATATTACTTAGTGAAATCCGTCAGTAATTATTCACATCATTAACACCCCCATTTTCAATAGGGCAAATTTACAGATTTTTTCCAAGTGCCAGGATATATTACAAAATCAAGCAAAAACAGTAAACAGCTTCACTGAAAAGCTCAAGCCATATTCTACAGAATTCTGTTTTAAACTTCGTCTATCATACCATCTGGCTCAGCAGTTTTTGTTTTTTTTTTAAATTTATTTTAGCAAATAATGTCTCTTCTTTAGAGATTGGTCTGTCAAGCTTAAGCACTTCATTTTTGTCCTCACCCATCTAGGGTTCTACCACAATGTCATGCTCATCACAGCATTTCTCAGGAAGTGTGTGTGTGTGTGTGTGTGTGTGTGTGTGTGTGTGTGTGTATGTGTGTCTATTTGCGCCAAGAGCACAGACCTGTCAGCCGTGTCTCCTGATGAGTCCGATCCAGCGGGACGAAAGGCCTAGGAGCAGGCAATACTGATGGATCTACCTTCTACAGGGATTACGATGGTTCCGTCAGGCAGCTAGTGAAGGGTTTCTCATATTTAAGATATACTTCCCCCATTTTCTTCATCACCCCCCCCCCACACACACACACACACACACACACACACACACACTTTTTTTTTCTTGTTTTTCTAAAAGTTCAAATCTTTGTCAAGTCATTATATAATGACTGAAGAATTGTTAGCCTGCACTTGTTTTCACCCACTATATGATTAATCAGCAACATATATATATATATATATATATATATATATATATATATATATATATATATATATATATATATATATATATATATATAAAACGTAAGGTAAGGTAAAGTAATGTTGCTTATAGCCCAGCCGACCGCAAAGGGCCACATCAGGGTTTCACCATGCTAAAATCAACTCACAAGTCATCTCTAAAAAGATTAATATTAAAAAAAAAAAAAAAAATTCACACATCTCTTTAAATTACAAACGCACCAGAAACGTTGTCGAAAATCTTTCTTCCGTAAAATCTTAAATCAGATGAAAAATGTTAATCTCTCTCAAAAAACTCAAATATCACGTCAGGTGGGACATCTCTGAACAGGGTTTTCATGGACTCTGCTGTAAAGTGTTTCTGTCTCACATCGTACAAGTCCCAACAATCTAAAAGAAAATGTTTCACTGTGAGTGGAACATGACATAGAATACACCACAGAGCCTCTTCACCTTTTAAAAGATAAGAATGGGTATAAAAACGAGTGGCCTGTGTGCAAGCAGCACAGGACTGTTTCTTCTTCACGACCGCCTCTGGACCATGGCAAAAAACTCGTTGAGGTTTGATCGGATTTTATACAGTTTGTTATCCGTCTGCAAGGACCATTCCTCTTGCCAGAGGTCTTTGACATAGGCCCGTGTTTGGGGTTTCAGGTCAGTGTGAAGAACAGACAACCTGCTCAACTTTTCCATTTTGGCATTCTTGGCAAGCTGGTCAACCCTCTCATTGCCTTGAATGTCCACATTGCTGGTAATATATGTACACACACACACACACACACACACACACACACACACACACACACACACACACACACACACATCTATCTATCTATATCTATCTATCTATCTATCTATCTATCTCTCTCTCTCTCTCTCTCTCTCTCTCTCTCTCTCTCTCTCTCTCTCTATATATATATATATATATATATATATATATATATATCCATCCCATCCCATCCCGGATGTCACCTACTGCTGTCAGGTTGCATTTGCTTTATTCAAAACTGACTGTTACCTTTTGTTTTGTTGTCCGTTGAGTTCAATTCATTCCCCTTTCAGTTGTTCTGGTTGGCCAACAGAAACCAGAGCGTTGTTACCATTTAAATTTGGCTTCTGAACTTGGATCCAAAAAGTACACACACACACGCAAGCACACACGCACGCACACACGCACGCACGCACGCACGCACGCACACACAACTTTTTTTTCTTGAAATGTGGGATATAATGGCAAGGTCAAATAGTTGATTGATACAGAAGGTTCACATTACTTAGTACACCGACAGATTCCTTGCAGTTGTTGACTCTGGTCACTCCTATTATGATATCCAGCGCACACCTCCAGCTTTCTTATCAATAGTAGACAAACGCCGCAGTATTCCATGTTTACGACAAATTTCTTTCTTCTGTAGTGCTTTGCTGCAATACTTCCTCCTGAACACCTTCACAACCATTACCAATACTTTAAACGATGGCACTTATTCTCTGGAGGTCTGCTGTCATCCTGTCCCTGTAGATGTTTCCTATTACAGAAATAAGCCATGAACTCCCCGTGAATTGTGACTGAGGCCTTTTTCGTCTGTGCTTTGAGAAAGTGTTGCCCGTTGATCTCATTCTACATTCAGGTAACGGGTACAGACGACAGTGTATACATTAAACAGCATTATGAAAACGTGATTGACGAGCAAAATGATGACAGCGAAAAATGCCCGTGTTTCTAAATCTGGGTGACGTGCGGTTTCTTCTGAAACCATATTAAGTTTAAAAAAACAAAAAACAAAACAAAACAGAAAGTCACGTTATGCACTTCCGGGGAAATTGTAATCGTAACACACGTGTCCATTGCTTGTTTGTTTGCTTTTGTTTCGTGTTGTTGAATTTTTTTTTTGAGAAGACTAGTGAACTGCCTTCAACGTGGTAACAGCGTTGATATGGCCCTTTGTGGTCGGCTGGGCTGTAAGCAACATTACCTTACCTTACGTCTGAAAATACAAAAACAAAAATGTATTCTGGACAACTACTGTCACAATTCTCACTACTTCTACTACTACTACTACTACTACTACTACTACTACCGCTACTGCTGCTGCTGCTGCTGTCGCTGTGCTGCTGCTGCTGCTTTTGCTAGATAATGATTGCGTGAAAGACTGAATAAACATAAAACGCGTATTTCATAAAATACTACTGATATTGAAGAGAGAGAGAGAGAGAGAGAGAGAGAGAGGGGGGGGGGGGGGGGGGGGGGGAGGGCGCACGCCATTCAGCCAATCAGTGAACGTACTGACACACACCACTCCTCATTTTCGACCAGTGGTGTAATACAAAAAAAAAAAAAAAAAAAAAAAAAGTGCAAAAAGAGGATCGACGCTGAATCAGGGTCCATGTTCAATCCGTGTCTTCTTTTGTCTTTGTCTGCTTTGTTTCAGGACAGTATTGCCATGCATGTACCTGACTGTACGGTTCGCCGAATTCCAAGTGATCGGAGCTTATCAAGGTATCCGTTCACTTGTTAGTGTGTTGCGAGTTCCGCTTGCTTTCGTTTGTCAATCAGACCCCGAAGGAATGTCGTGACGTCAGGTGATTGCACGGGAGATAATTCAGGAACGGCGCTCACTAGTCGACATTCCGGAACCGCTGTGTGAGTCAGTTGAAGAAACCGGTCTGCAGAGGGCAGGACAGCGTGTCATCCTACACCCACCGTGTTTGTTGTGAGTATTTGGAAACTTGCGTCTCCTATCCATATTGATTTATTCGAGATGAAAATTTGTTCTAACATAGATCGCTCTTCCGTATTCTTACTTAAGTGATCATCACGTGGTGGGTTTGTGCTTCCTTTAATATTGAAGAAGTGACAACAAATGATTTTGTATTGATAACATGAAGTGCACAGGACTGTGATTCATTCTGGCTGTGCACAGCCTGTCTGCAGCATTAAACGTAAAAAAACAGCTTCCGATGTGACTTGGTGGCAAAATCGAACAAGCGTGCACATTCCATACAGCATGATTCCCATTGTGGCATTATTGTGACCATTCCTTTGGGGCCTTGTTGGCTATAAAGCCCCCGCCTCAATTACCTGTCAGGAAATCAATGCAATACATAGACATTTCTCTAACAATATTTTTTCTTGAATAATTAGAAGTGAAGAAAACAGATACAGGATAATCTATTTTTCTTTCCGATCAGAAGGATTTCCTTTCGTATCACCCTCGTCCACAAGACATTTCTGTCTAGCTATTGAAGCTCATGACGAAAACTTTGGATGCCATACATTCCTTTGTCATCTTTTCAAAACGGTCGACCATAAAGGCTGTAACAAACATTTCCCTTAATGAGGCAACCGTTGACGATTTGCGCAGGGGGTGAGGAGAAAGTGCGTTATCGTGACCAAGCACCCTCCGTTTGCTGAGTTCCTGACAGGATTCATTTCACAAAGAGGGTAGATGGCCTGGTTCGTTCCGGAATAAAAAAAAAGTCTGCCAAAACTGTTTTGGCTGTGTCACCACGAAAACTTTCGTATGGAGTTCAGGTTTGAGAGAGAGAGAGAGAGAGAGAGAGAGAGGAGAGAGAGAGAGAGAGAGAGAGAGAGAGAGGAGAGAGAGAGAGAGAGAGAGAGAGAGAGAGAGAGTGTGTGTGTGTGTGTGTGCGTAGAACAGGGCGCGCGCGCGCGCGCGCGCGCGCGCACACACACACACACTCACACACACACACACACACACACACACACATACATACATACACACACACACACACACACACACACACACACACACACACACACACACATACACACACACGCGCGCTATCACACGAAGGTGAGGATAGGGAGGAATGGTGAGGAAAGGAGGTGGGGGGTGTATGCCAAGGTGGACTTTATTTCTTTTCCCTCTGGAGTTCAGGTTTTAGTGTGTGTGTGTGTGGTGTGTGTGTGTGTGTGTGTGTGTGAGAGAGAGAGAGAGAGAGAGAGAGAGAGAGAGAGAGAGGAGAGAGAGAGAGAGAGAGAGAGAGAGAGAAACTAAGTGCGTGCATGCATAGGGTAGGAGTGGGAGGATGGGGTGGGGTGATCGGAAGAAAAAAGGGGAGGGGGTGACAGGGGGAGGGGGAGAGGGGGGGAGGATATGGACCAAAGTGGTCTATGATATGTACGAATGTTCGGATTTCATTGGCAGGTTTTTCTTAGTGGGTAGTCATGGGTGTGGGATATTTTGTGTACGTTGTCAGATCTCATTCATCCTCTCTCCACCTTAACATGATCACGCACCATCCCGTCGGCTTGACGTTTACGCAGAATATTGCCCTTCCCTCTATCGTCTTTTGAGGAAAAAAAAATCATTGAAATAGATGATTATTTTCTGAGAATATTCTTGCCTTCAAGAAAAAATTTACTTTCGTTATCAACTTTCTCTTCAGCAGCTTTTTGTCTACAATTTTAACTCATTTAACAAAACTTACGGGTATCGTCTATTTTCTTTATATTATAACACCATCCAAAAAATACGGTCTACCACCAGATTTTTCTTACTCTTTGAAGTAAGTGTTAGGGAGAGTTTGCACAGGGGTGAAGAGAGAGGCCGTTGTTGTTATCAAGCACAATCCATTGGGTGTGTTTTGAAACGATTCATTTTGTTTATGGAGTAGATAGCTTGGTTCGCCCCTCAGTTAAGAACATCTGCCGACACTGTTTTCACTACGTCCACGCAAAATAGCTCCATCGGTGTGGAGCTCAGACACACATCCACACACACACACACACACACGCACGCACGCACGCACACACACACACACACGCACGCACACGCACGCACACACACACACACACACACACGAGAGGGTGTGATTGGGTAGGGATAGGGTAATTAGTCTATCGCGGACTTTGTTTTCTTGATTTTTTTTTATGTGGGTTGTTATGTTGAGGTGGCGAGGGGTGTGGGCATTTTATGTATTTGTCGGTTATCCTATTTCTTTCTTGTTCTCTGGTTCATTGTGATCGAACACTTGGCTTGATTACTGTTCACGATTATGACCCTACCAGTCTCAGCTGTTAGCAAATCATTATTAACATATTATTTTTTCTCCAAGAACTATTTTTCTTCGAAACAGGAGGATTTCGTTTCGCATCACCCTACTCTACACGGGTTTTCTCCTTCATACAGAAGCTGGTTTATGAAAACTTAGAAGCATCATAAATTGCCCTGTCACCTTTTCAAGCAGTCGACAATATAGTCTGTAATCAAACTCTCCTTCATTGTGAACGAAGGAAGTGTTTGGGGGGTTTGTACTGGGATTTGGAGAGAGGGCATTATCGCAATCGAGAACTGTTGATTTGTTATGCTCATAGACTGTCATTTTGGGAGAGACGAGACGACTTCGCCAGTATCGTTTTGACAGTGTCCCCATGAACCTATGGTTCCTTCTATGTGGACTTAAGGCGTTGATATGGGCTGAGGCCGTAGGTTCGATTCCCATCATTGCAATTCATATGTAGAACTATTTTAGCCCTGACCTGCTCCAGCCCTGTGGCAGTAGCAAATCCATATTTTGTCCACTAAATGGCCGCATCTCTGAGAATGCCACTTGCTGAACAACTCTTCAGGTGTTTGTACCTCTCGGGTGTGGCTGATTCCAGGATAAATTAGTAAAAGATGCTTAGGATATCTCCCTGCCATGTGGTTTTTGACCTGAAGTTTAAAGATCAGCTTCATCGTGACCAGAAGTCTAAAGATCAGCTTTATCGTGAACATCGTCACTGCTAAGCATTCAAAAAATGTCGAACTCTGCAGCAGTTTTGCCCTAGCCTCGTTTTAACCTGTTTCTGTTTGTTCTCCATACCTGCGCCTCTAGCGAGTCCATGTCAATAACATCAGCATGGTCAAGTTCATGGGGGCAGTCGTCACACTGCCATGGTGGCACCCTCCAAGAGGAGGAGGAGGAAGGGGGTGGGGGTGGGGGATCGGTTACTCACCTAACTCCACAATTAAGCAGCTATCATGGTCGGTAGGGGGCTACGCAGGTGGGTGTCCCGCATATGTTGGATCAGACCGGGCCACACTGAACACCGCCAAAGTGGCGCGGCAGCAGTGTGGTGTCTCCTCTGCTGGTTTGCCCCATAAGAACCTGATGTCAATCGCTCAGTGTAGATTACTGTTGCTTGGGTTGCGGCAGGACAAGTCTCGGTGTGGCTGTGAATTGTGGAGACGGAATAATCCGCTTGGGAGTAAATCTACTGAAGTGGCGCAGAGGATAAGATGGTCTCTTCCCGTCCCTTCTCCCCCACTCCACTTGCATACGTATATCTCTATACATTTCTATCTATCTATCTATCTCTATGTATGTATGTATGTATGTGTGTGTGTGTGTGTGTGTGTGTGTGTGTGTGTGTGTGTGATGTATACTGAACGACCTTAGGAGAAGCAATACTCATATAAATACATCGTTAAACCTCTGACTGTGACAAGAAGTGACTTATAGCATATGCTGAATTGTGTGTGGTAGGGTTCACAGCCAGTGCGAGTTTCAAGTACACGAAGATGGCACATGGACTGGAGCCAATGATGAATCGCATTGACAGTCTGGAACAGGAGCTGAGAAGCGCCCCCAATCTCTTCGCAAGGATGAAAACGGTGTTGAATATCTCAGCTTTCAAAATGTCCCCCCTGTCTGAACATCAAGTTGACCAGTTCCTCACCACCTGCGTTAGGCGGCGTTGTTACCACTGTGCAGTTACAGCGGCAGCGCGCTTCCGCAAAGTTGACCAGGTCCTCATGCGATTGCCATACCTGGGATGGACATTTTGGCACGGATGGTTGGCCATACTGCTAAGGCTTAGAGCATTTACGTCTGTGCGGCAAATACTGTTGTATTTTTATTGGTATCCATTCAGTGAGCTACTCCGTGTTGTGGTGGTTTGTTTGAAAGATGAGGAAGGTCTTGACGAATTCCAGATACTTTTGAATCGGTGTTTCCAGACAGATGCTTTGCTGCTGGGGAGTAGTTCGTGTTGTGTCTCTGGCAGGTCAGATACATAAGTTCAGGATTTTACTGCAGTCTAAAAATGAGTATGTACGGCAAGCGGTATTCAAATTTGCTGCAACAGTTTATCTTCCCATCCTACGGCAAAGGTATTCCTTAAGAAAGTCTTCTTTGGAGAAAATGCAGAAAGTTAAATGACTGTCTGTCCGCGGCTCTTGAAGCTGGTCTGTTCACGACTGACGGCGCAGATGCTTTCCACCAGTACCAGAGTCGCTGGCACGCATCAACCTTTGCAGTGGAGAATCTGATGAGGGACGTTGTGCTTTTTCTTTATAGTGCTGGCGCCATTACTAACAACATGGTGTCTCGGCTGAATCGTAATCAGAAGTTGTATCTGTATCTAGCAGCGAACTACCATACACGAGACACGAAGCAGCTAATGCTTGATGTGGAGTTTTGCCATGCCGTACATATGAAGCGTTTTCTCTCCTACGCCG
>JADBJO010007684.1:82500-87500 GCA_016801955.1 Conus betulinus | reverse complement strand
ATTTGGAAATGTTATCATTAATATACATTGCATTTTTTTCAGCTAAATTCTGAACAAATCTCAAAATTTTTTTTGATGCATTTATGAACATATGGTGTGCGTTTATGAATATACATCTGTAAAGAAGATAATTTGTATATGAAATAAAACGCACCATACGCCCATATATGGCTAGAAATTACGAGAGTGCGATCAATAATTGCCATATATGCATTTTTACATTTTGTTTTGACACATGTTCAAAAGACCTGGAATAGCTCTACGTACACGTTTACAGCCTAACTACAAATGTTGTATGGAGACTCTTGCAACGTTGCATTCCTTACAAATGCTAGTCGTGACATATCCATAGAATCTGACACCATTCGTATCCAAACGTCTACGGTGTCTGAAATCAGTTTAGTGTAATGTCTTTACTTCCGTATATATCTTATATAACTTGACCTCATTCCACTCACGCATTTAGTGATTTTTTTTCCATCCGAAGTAATGATTTAAACTTAATTTGTATTCAGCATTGTTAATGTATAAATGTGTATCTGTGAGTGCTCTGTTTATTGTTTTGCACGCAGAATCATACAAAACTGGTATGAACTGCATCACAGAGGCACTAACTATGGCCCTAGACTATAACGTTTTTCAGCACTCAGAGGAGAAAGCGCAGACGCACACCCGAGGAGAGGAACAGCAATGGGGGCCCAATTATACATGCCATCATGTAGATGTGTTTTGTTCGAACTGGACAATAAAACTAGTTTCAGAATAAACAAAATCTTTTTTCATTCACACACAAATGCCAGGAGATCTAAGGGAACATTACAGGTTCCTTGAGATGTCGAAATTCAGGGATGGTAAACAATAAACAAGTAGGTAACTCTTGCTCCCATAAGGAAACCTAGCACAGAGTAACTTTCCTTCAAGACTGGCACAGCCTTTTAAACTTGAATAAAGTCAGACAAATACAAAGACTGACAATCTAACAGTGGGGGGGGAAACAAGCGCAGGCCAACAACCCCTCCGTCATCACAGTAATGACTTGGCAAAGATTTGAACTTAAGGGGGGGGGGGGGGGGGGGGGGGGGGGGGGGGGGGGGGGTTGGGGGAAGATGAACTCGCCAGAGGGGGCCCTCAAGAACAGAATAAGACTGCGATAAAAACCAAAGGAGACAAGAAAGACGAAAAACTCGCATGGAGGATTGCGTTTGATCCCTGAGTTCCTTAAATATCTGCCATTATTAAAAAAAATCTGTTGTATGCCAATGAAGTGAACCAGAAAATCTCCACCCCAAAGAGTATAATATCTGCTGATAGAGAAAAAAGGCCAAATCTAGTCTCAAACTACAAACCCACAGTTCCCAATCGTCATGTCGACTACGGGTCAGCCAGTAAACCGGGTTTTTATTTCGTGCAGCAAAAAAAGCGAATCATGTCGTCGTTCCATAGAAAACACGAATGAAAGTGTCACCTTGCGATGGCTGAAAATGGAGCATTGGACAACGTTTGACATGTGATACCCCAAACGTTTTTTTATGTTTGATTTGTGAAATTCACAATATGTGGAACGTGGGATCAACAACGAACGTTATAGCCCACTGGAGAAATCATAAATTATCATCATCATTATTATAATGAATACTTATTTAGTGCCTATTCTCGGCTAGAAGCAAAGTTCTAAGCGCTTTACAATCCACACTCGTTTACACAACGGGCTGCCTACCCGGGTAGTGGCGACTGAAGAGCTGCCAGCTGGCGCTTCATTCAGTCGTTTCCCTGTAATCCAGTCCATATCATTAAAACGTTTTACTCTGTTTCTTTACTTTCTTCATTTTTTTCCCCACTTCTCCCGCAGGGTGCATGCTATATATGTAACGTGTCATCCATACTAACGGCCAAACTGGCCTTCTCTTCCGAAAGTTGGTGATGGCATTTTAAGTGTGCAAGATGTTATGCGTGCGTTCTCACACGGAACCTCGGTTTACATTCTCATTCGAAGGACTGTATGGGAAATAGAGTCAGAACCAATGTTAACTTAGAGGGGAAAAAAGTCACCCTGTACCAAAACGGCCCGGCGGAGATTCGAACTCATAACCCCCGGATGACAAAGATTACAGGCCCGGCGCTCTCTCCTTTAATCATATACCAAATTAAAAAAAAAAAAACAAAGAAGAAAGACAAGCAGGGTGCTGACCATATTGTAAGAAAAGACCTCCAAGATGAACCAGAACTTTCATTTGAAACAAAGACATCCCGATTGAAACAGATCACGAGAACAACAAAGTACCGTGAACAATAATGGACTTGCCATATGATAACAGTTTTTGATAAGCTGAATGCAAGGACTGACATACAAAACTGCCATCAGGAATGTGTGTTATGAAAATAATTATGTGATGCGATACGCTCCCTGATGGTCAGTTTTCAAATACTGTTTTAACCGAACACGTACACACAAATTTTACTCTTTTCCAGTTGGCGTTTATGTAAGTGAAGAGACCACCGAAAACGATCACTACCACCACCACCACCACCCCCCCACCCGCCCCCCCCCCCCCCCCCCCCCCCCCCCCCCACCCCCACACCCACCAGCTCTCGCCCATACCACTCCATCTCCCCCATTACCCCCTTCTTCATGTACATGTAGTCTTATGCAGTCTGCATTTAGGTGTCGTGGGGGTAACACTATTAGTTTGGAATTTATTAGTCATTATAATTTAGTCCCTTGTGGATTCGTTCCAAGAACTGGCCCTTAGCACTTGTGCCTTAAGAGGTTATCTTTTTTATATTTTCTACTTTTCACTAGAAAATGTAGCTTGTTTTGCTCTTTCATGATTTTCTTTTGCTTCTTAGGTGGCACCTTTGGTTGGTTTTTTGAAAACTCAACAAACATACTATGGTATTGCACACCAGCCTTTTTTCTGGGATAGCATTCTTCTTAAAACCGAAAAGGCAGAGGAGTTAAGTTACCACTTTCCGCGGTCACTGAGGAGAAAACAATCAGGTTTCGAAATACCGGTGTCTGACCAGGAGTATATGTTAGTGAGTTTCCTCCCATTGGAGAGTGCCTCTCCCTTGGAGACTATAAGCTTGCTGAAGACTCATTTGAGAAGCATTTATTATTCCCCTCACTCACCCTCTCAAGCACATACTGTTAGTTAGGCAGATTAACTGCCACTGCAGATATGAATGCTTATGTCCACTTTACCTCATTTTTGCCTGATATTATTGGTTTCACCTGGAAATAAATCCGCCATAATCGATATGTCATTTTACTTGATGTGGAACTTTTATCATTGTACCTTGGCTTCAATAAGCTGTAAAGCAGCAAAAATATGTCCAAAATATCTCTGAAGATATGAAAGGACTGTTGTTTTTAATTGTGTATTTTTATCTTCTCCGTTTTTTACTACAGCTTCTTTAACAATGTGCGGAGCCTAGAATATCAAGAGAAAATTATCTTATATTTTTTAAGATTCTGTCTGTCTGTGTGTGTGTCTCTCTTCTCTCTCTCTCTCTCTACACACACACACACACACACACACATTATATATATATATATATATACCGGTGCTCGGTACTTATCCTTGGAATTTTATTGTTTCATTGTATATATATATATATATATATATATATATATATATATATATATATATGTATCTTTGGTTGCCGCCCGGATCCATCCCTTTCCTATGTCCGCATGTTCAAGCTGTCTATCCCCACTTCTCCAACAGTCTTTCTCCAGTCGGTAAGTGAACCTGTCTGTGTATCTCTCCGACCCATCATTTCTCAAAACCCAGTTGTCTTATCCTCTCCCCCCCCCACCTTTTCATCAGACTCTCCCTTCATCCCAACTCCCTCGTCCCTTCCTCAGTCCCCCATCCTCCCTATTTCTCCATGCTACCATTCCCCTCTCCGTCCCTCCACCCATCCTCCCTCTCCGTCTCTCCATGCGAACCCTTCTCTCTCTGTCTCTACATCCCTTCGTCTCACCACTCCCATCCCCACATTCATCTTTTTTTCTATCCAAGTCTCTCTTTTTTTTTGTTGTTCTTTCATAGCATGCTCTCCCCTCGTCTATCCATTCCATCTGCCTTCTCTTATTCCTCCTCTCTATCTCCTCGTCACATTATCCTATCGTTCTTTCGATTCTTCCTCCCATTGAAACTACTCCCCTCTCTCCCTTCATCTCCCTTCATTCCGTCTTCTCCATCCCTTTCTCCACCCCCTTCTCTCCTTCTGTCCCACCGCACCCCCTTCTCCTCACGTTCCTCCATCCCATACCATCCCACCCACTTCTCTCCAATCGTCTGTCCCTTTCTCCATCCCCATCCATCCTACCCTCTTTCTCGGTCCGCTCTTTCTCTCTGTCTGCCGCTCCGTTCCATTGTGACTCTCCACCCTCCATTACGTCCGCCAACTGCTGAATCTTTATCGCATTATTAGTCCTTTTGTCCATCAGCTTTATTGATGAATGTATCCTTTAACTTTATATCATGTGCTGTGTGGTCTCAAAAACCCAGCGTGTGTGGTGTGGCGTATATGGACTAGTCCGCACGCAGCGACACCTCCTTGATGAAACTGAAACTGACACTCTATCCCATGCTCTCGCTCTCTCTCTCTCTCTCTCTTCCTCTCTCCTCGTCTCTCTCTCTCTCTCTCTCTCTCCATTTCTACTTCCTGTCTTCCGTCCCGTCCTGTCCCATTCCGTCCTTCTATCCCATCCATCCCCTCCTCATTGTGTCCGTGTCTGGCCTCCGCCATTCTGTCTATCTGGCCGTCAATGATTTCTATCATCTTTGTGCGTTGATCCATGCTCTCTTCGTGGCGCCATTTCCGTATGCCATTCTCTCTCTCTCTCTCTCTCTCTCGTCTTCTCTCTCTCTCTCTCTCTCTCTCTCTCTCTCTGTGGTTTCTGGGTATCTCTGTCTCTTTCTCCTCTCCCCCTTTCGCCCCCCCCCCCCTCTCTCTCTGTTCTGTCTGTCTCTGGGTCTCTGTCTCTGTCT
>JADBJO010007684.1:62500-75000 GCA_016801955.1 Conus betulinus | reverse complement strand
CCATTCTGTGGTTATACCATAATTGCCTGTGGTGATGTAAGCGGTGATGTCGATGGTACAGCTGATGCCGCTGCCAACTATCACCTCGGAACTGTCGCTGACACGTGTTCAGTTCAATGCGACGACAGTAGGACTATTTCAGAACGTGTTCATGTGATTTAGGTTTGGTCTCAAGGGATGTTCTGACCTTTGTTTTTGTCTTGAACAATGAGAGTTAAGAATCAGTGGTACGGAACTGCTTGTGACATGGATTCTGACATAGCTTCTATTATCCATATTGGAACTTCGCTCACCGGCCAAGGAACACACAGTCGATGAAAACCAGAAGGGGGACGTTTTGGGGTGTTTGCCACCGGGACTGTGGTCTTAGATCTTGTGCTTGTTTGAATGAACTAAGGCAGTCGTGACCTCCTTCGCCTTTTTGTTTCGGTATAAGAACGCGGAAAGTTCAGAAGATGGAAGTGTAAGAATGTATCTTTTGACGTTGGAAGTGTGTGTGTGTGTGTGTGTGTGTGTGTGTGTGTGTGTGTGTGTGTGTGTGTGTGTGTGTATGGGGGGTGGGTGGGGTGGAGAGTCAGGGTGGGGGCGGGGGCTTGGAGCGGGGAATGAGAGGGGAGGGCAGGGGAGAATGGGGACATTCAAGGTGGGTTTTTTTTTTCTTTGACATTTTGCAGCATGAAACTAGAAATGTTCTGATGCTATAGGAACGTGCAAAAGTGAACATCAATTGCGCACGATTTTTCATATTTTTTTTTTTTAGTCGATAACCATTCCCTAGTCGATTTATCTAAAGAGAATGGCTTACAGAAAATCTTAAGGCTCTTTCATGGCCCCAGACCCACATTCATACCAGACCTCTACTCCCGTTGGCAACGACAAGCACCCACAAATGCATGGGAGTATATTAGCAAGTACATGCGCGCGCACGTTCACACACACACACACACGAACACTGCCAGCCTGTGTCTCTATCCTTCTGTCTGACTTTTCCCTCCCTCTCTCTCTTTTATTTCTTCCCCCTCTATTCTCTTCTCTTTCTCTCTCTCTCTCTCTCTCTCTCTCTCTCTCTCTCTCTCTCTCTCTCTCTCTCTCTCTCTCTCTCGCTCTCTCTCTGTCTCTCTGTTTTCTCTCTCTGTCTGTCTCTGTCTGTCTGTCTGTCTCTTATCCACAAAATGAGTGTGAAGACAGCTCGCTCTTACACACACACACACACACACACACACACACACACACACACACACACACACACACACGCACTCACACGAACAATGACATGCACACGCATATGCATGCATGTCCGCGCGCGAACGCACACACACACACACACACACACACACACACACACACACACACACACACACACGCGCGCGCGCGCGCGCGCGCGCTGTTTTTTGCTGTGTGAAACGTGTTTTCCTTTGTGCAACGAACAATTTATCAGTTACCTTTTTTCTGCATTCATCTGAAAAGTTTAACATTAAAGATTGGTTGTTCATTTGCTTCAGTGTCCCCCAAACCCTTCTGTTCTGTCTGTCTGTCTCTGTCTCTGCCCGTCTGTCTGTCTGTCTGTCTGTCTGTTTCTTTCTCTCTCTCTCTCTCTCTCTCTCTCTCTCTCTCTCTCTCTCTCTCTCTCTCTCTCTCTCGTGCCTTCCTGCCTGCCTACCTGCTCTGTCTGTCTGTCTGTCTGTCTGTCTGTCTCTGTCTCTGTCTCTCTCTCTCTCTCTCTCTCGCTCTCTCTCCGTGTCTGTCTGTCTGTCTGTCTCTGTCTGTCTGTCTGTCCTCTCTCTCTCTCTCTCTCTCTCTCTCTCTCTCTCTCTCTCTCTCTCTCTCTCTCTCTCTCTCTCTCTCTCTCGGCAGGCCGATTTCCACATGAATGGGATGTGAGCAGTTTTGCCATCTGTTTTATAATTCACCGGGTTTTCCAGGCTCAATATCAATTCGTTTCTACACACTTCGCAAGAAATCTGTGTTTTCAGCAGTTGTCAATAATCCCAGCTGACCTGTGGACTTCAGGCGGAAGATTTTTAGCTAAGTTAACGTAATATTTCAAGGGAGTCAGTTCCAGTTTCTGATAGCAAGGCTCACTTTTGTTCCCAAGATATACCGCCGGCTCACCTGAAAGTAAAGCACATGTGTGACGGGTCTCCGACGCTCCCCCTCGTTATTAAAATATGATTATTATATTCTGGGATGCAGGGGGTTATAGAGAGAAGTACTTTACGCTTTCACAACCAAAATGTGCTCTCGCATAGGCACATGCACTCTGTCACTCACATCGGGCCCGCACAAAGGTGACGGGAAACCAACAAAATTTTCACAGAAAATAATCAACTTTTATTTAACTTGACTCCGAGCCCCCACCCGTCACTACTACACAACACAATTATCTGTATCATATAACAATTTAAACACCACACAGACAATCTCATAAATCGCATCCCCTGTTCTTCAGTGATTCTTACTTAACCAGGAAAGACAATATTCCACTATTCTGTTTGCACACTTATAAACTTAAGAACAAATGAAACGTCCATAACTTGCCAGCATTCCTTGGTTGACCGTCAGTTTCTCTCATCACACTGTGCGACCACGAGCTGAAGCTGCCACACTGTTGTGTCCTCCCGATTGGCCAAATCCCATTTGGGGGACACTGGCAACGTAGCTCGCGTTGCACCCTCACACCGAGTCTCCCGGACTCCACTGCACTTCGCCCTCTCCACGGAAAGGGCTCCTGTCGGCCTCTCCACAGGTCTTCTCTGGCTGCAAACACCCCACCGTTGTCTGGCAGCTCCCTGTCTAGGCTCCAACAGGCTAACACGTCTTGCTGTCGACCGTCCCCACACGGGAGACAATTCTTCTCGTCGTCGGCTCCGAGGCTACAGCAACCTCCACTGTCTTACGTCCCCACCCAGGAGACAACGAGGTGACAGCAAACCTCTGCTTCACGCTGTATTTTCTTGAGCCCTCAGCAAGACGGGCGAGTTCACTTTCCCTCAAGTGAGTCACCCCACTTCCTGGTTTTCCAGGCACCTTTATATATCCATTCTCAAACAAGAGAGAACTCGAGTTTAACTGGTTCAACCAATGGAATCACTGGCACACACATACATCATACGATTTGTACCAATAAATCCCCGAGTTATTTTTGTTCCACCAATGGAATTACTAGTCACCTACACATACACACACACCACAGCTGTTAGCCCCAACAAAGACTTGGGTACCAAGTGGTTAATGCATAACCTCCTATTCTACTCATGTTCCATTCCCCAAAGCTACCCATTATACTAACAGCCTGGACTTCTCTACCAGCCAGGACTGATGCTTCAAGCATTCACGACACTCTATAGACAACAAGGTGCAAACCACTCAATAGGCAGAAGCCTTCCCTTCATTCCTTAGAACAGAACGACTGAGTGGTCGCTGTACTCTGCCTGCAGGCTGATGGTCGCCTACCCGTGACGGTCACCTGACACGATTGCCTTCCTTTCAGCCCACTTAATAGCCAGTACCCAAGTGGACACTCTCTTTACCCAGGACCGGCAGGTCGGCACGTCCTTGTTGCTATACCTCGGACATGCAAACCACTTCTCAGTACTCTCCCTCCTTCAGTAAACTACTCGGGGTAGTCCCCTCTGGTGATGCCCGAATTCGCGCACTTGAAGAACCTAAGGAACCTGCTCTCAACAACTGCAAAATTACCCTTAATTTGACTAAATGCTCGAGAACATTCGGCCCACTCATGACAACGTGCTTTATGTTACTGTACAGGCACATGAAATGGAGCGACCAAGAACGTCAGTGTGAGAACGCATCTGTCTGTTCCCATGTGTTTTGGGCGTACTACTATGCACACCCGCCATTTCACGTTGATCCTCCAGGTCCTTTTTTCTGTTTGTTTGTTTAGGACAGGATATACACACAAATATAACATTTAGCTGACTGCACACGCACACACACATGCACACACACGCGAGCGCGTACGCACACGCACACACACACACGTCTGTCATACTTGTGTGCGCGCGCGCGCGCGTGTGTGTGTGTGTGTGTGTGTGTGCGTGCGTACGTGCGTGCGTGCGTGCGTACGTGCGTGCGTGCGTGTGTGTGTGTGTGTGTGTGTGTGTGTGTGTGAGAGAGAGAGAGAGAGAGAGAGAGAGAGAGAGAGAGAGAGATCAGAGATCAGAACTTACATGGTTTAGTCACGTAACGGCCATTGCCCCTTATGAAGGGGGGAGGGGGGGGGGGGGGGGGGGGGGGGGGGGCGCTTGGAAAACATTGGAACTGCATATGAACATTACAGAAGGCTAGAGAAACAAGAGATGAAATGAATGATTTTTTTTTTTTCTCTTACAAAGTCATAGCTGAGTAAAACGGAAATGCCTTGAAGAAATACACTACACATTTCTTACTAGGCTTTCATTTTTAGATGCCATAAGCAGACTTGAAGGAAATTGATAGGGATCCCCACAAAACTTTGTTGGTATATATTGTGCTCTTAGACTAGATAACTTACAGCAGAATTAAACAAAAATGCGGTTCGTCTTCTTTTCCATTTTGCACAGTGGGTAAGTCAAACCCATCCCAGTATGTTTACCGTAACTATACCAGTGCTGCACAATGTCTGAAATTCCCAGTCTAAACTTGGTTATGATAGATTTCAAGCGTGTCTCTAAATCCATTCACAGATAAAGTTTGACATCGTGCTATGTACAAAATGTCCGATACATAATTAATCCATCTATTCTTGACATGAAAGTCTATTCCTTCCACCCGCACACAACCGATCTGTCTTTAAATTTGCATAGAAATAATCGAATCGGTCATTCTGCACGCTTTGGTCTATCCAAACCATAAGCACATCCAAACTGGTAGAATTTACATCGAATGTTTGAAACCCAGTTTCTTTGGTGTCTCGCATAATATATATATATAGAAATTGAGAGGGAAAAAAAAATGAAAATGAAATAAATGGGGGAAAATATATAAATATGAAAAACCCCTTCACTAGCTGCATGAGGAAACTATCGCAATCCCTCTCGAAGACAGATCTATGTGTCGCCTGCTCCGAGGCCTTTCGTCCGCTGGATCGGACTCATCAGGGAGACACGGCTGATTGTGTCTGTGCTCTTGGCGTCAGATAGAGACACACCACAGTCCATAATTCTGTGGTGTTCCGACCACCAAGGGTTCGAAAAAGAATCCAACAGCACCCCCAAAGCAGCCAGCGAAAGGTAGTAGAATTAAACAAAACGAAAGTTTGGAGAGGAAAAAAGTTGTTGAAAACTAAAAACATTACGCAAACAGTATAAAATGTTAGGGACAATCTTTGAGCCTATGCTTGAGGATCCATTTAAGGATGCAAGGGAGATCAAAAGATACGGAACAGTCTGAGTGGTCAGTTCTGCTGTTCAATAACCCAGCATTGTTAAGCGGCTAAGAATTGTGCAGAACAACCTTTCCTTGGGTCTCGTAAGAGATGCAATCACCCACTGATTGACCAAACAGTATAATGCTGAACAATTAAGTAGTAGGGGGGAAAAACAAGTGCAGGTTAACAATTCTTCCATCATTACAGTAATGATTTGGCAAAGATTAGAAATTGAGAGGGAAAAAAAAAATGAAATAAATGAAAAAAATGGGAGCCTGCTCCGAGGCCTTTGGTCCGCTGGATCGGACTCATCAGGGAGACACGGCTGATTGTGTCTCTGCTCTTGGCGTCAGATAGAGACACACCACAGTCCATAATTCTGTGGTGTTCCGACCACCAAGGGTTCGAAAAAGAATACAACAGCACCCCCAAAGCAGTCAGCGAAAGGTAGTAGAATTAAACAAAACGAAAGTTTGGAGAGGAAAAAAAGTTGTTGAAAACTAAAAACATTACGCAAACAGAATAAAATGTTAGGGACAATCTTTGAGCCTATGCTTGAGGATCCATTTAACTCCAACACTTGCACAAGGGGAACGCGAGGAACGAGATCTAAGCTGTGACTGTTTCAAAGAAATATACTGTTTTGGATTCACTTCAACATTGCCGCATTGTAACAACAACAAATGCCTGCATAAGCTTAAGAAATAAGGACGGATGAAACTACACACGACACAGGTAGTTTTGGTTTTTCAATGTCTCTGTAACCTTGAACTTGCACGTTTCTTCACAAAATCAATAAAACGAAACAGAGATAAAGGGACAACGTCGCTGTCTGATTGCAAGTGTTTCTGAATGCATGGCACCTCAAAGCAATCTCTGCCACCGAAAGCCGCACCAATGACTATTACACGTATGATTTGCTATCTTCTATAGACGCGATCCCACATGCTGTTCACCCACTGGCTCCTGCTTCCCAGAGAGAGAGAGAGAGAGAGAGAGAGAGAGAGAGAGAGAGAGAGAGAGATTTATGTGGAAAACCCCCACCAAATTTGTTCCTTACTTGCTTAAATGTTCACAAATTATACAGAAAGACTGATCTAGAAAATGTGAAGTCCGTTCAATGCAATAGCACTCAGCAAAACCCAAAAGGACAGATTTCATTTGCCAATTTCATTTTGCAGTAGCATGGATGACCCCTTCTGGTCCTAGGATTTCCAGGGCATGGACTGGACGAGACAGGAGTGTAAGCTGGGATTGCCGCCCCACTCTTCTTGAAGGGCGTCAACAAGCTGACGCTGTGTTTGGGGAATGTTAACCCTGTTTCCTACAAATCTGAAATAAATGTTGGCGAACCGCCAAGAGAAACGTGGACAAATGAGTCAGAAGACAAAACACTGCGCGTTTCGACCTCTTAGGTCTTCTTCAGATAAGACACAAACAAAGAGGGCAACGAAAATGAACAAAATTTTCAGTCAGCTTAGATCTCTTCAGCGCAAGGTAGACAGGCGTTGAATGAAAACCTTGTCCTTTTGAGTTCTGCTGAGTGCTATTGCATTGTATGTACTTCACTTTTTCTCGATTAGTCTTTCTGTATAATTTTCATTTAAGAGGTCGAAACGCGTCGTGTTTTGTCTTGTGACTCGTTTGTCCACGTTTCTCTTGTTGATTCGCCTGCATTTATTGTTTAGATTTCCGCCTGCAGTCATCTCACTTCGCAACTAGACCTGTTTCCTACTTTCCTGTCGAAATATCCAACAATGATCTATAGGATTAAGATCTGGTGAGCAGGAGAACCACTGGCAGGTGTTCATGTTATCAGCCACGAACTGTGCAGCGATGAATTGTCCTCTTTGCTCCTCCCCCCCTGCTCCCCCCTCCCCACCCTTCCTTCCCTTCACCCCACCCCCTCCTCCCCCCGATCAGTCCATCATATTCCATCTTCGTCTATTATCGGAACTTCTCTCTCCTTCCACCACTCACACCTCTTTCTTTCTTCCGGCCCGCCCTCCCTCTCTCATCTCATCACCTCTCTCTGTCTCTTTATTGCGTCTTTTCTACCTGCCCAGTCTCATCTTCTCTCTCTGTTCATATATCCCACCCTCTCTCTCTCTCTCTCTCTCTCTCTCTCTCTCTCTCTCTCTCTCTCTCTCTCTCTCTCTCTTTCTCTCTCTGTCTCTCTCTCTCTCTGCTCTCTCTCTCTCTCTCTCTCTCTCTCTCTCTCTCCTCTCTCTCTCTCTCTCTCTCTCTCTCGCTCGCTCGCTCGCTCGCTCTTGAAGCAGCCAATAATAATTGATGTTGTCGTGATGACTGCAGCGGTAATATTAATGAATTATATCAATCATCGTACGTACTGATTGAGATCGCTGCTTCTTTTAGTATGCATACATGGATATCATATTGAGACATCGTCCTCACCGTCACCATCACCATTGACAACGATAAACATCATCGTGTACCCACTTTGCAGGCAGAGAGAGAGAGAGAGAGAGAGAGAGAGAGAGAGAGAGAGAGAGAGAGAGTGTATATGAGAGAGAGAAAGAAAGACAGAGACAGAGAGACAGACATACAGACAGACAGAATGATACACAGAGGGAGGGAGAGAGAGAGAGGGGAGAGGGAAGAGAGAGAGAGAGAGAGAGAGAGAGAGAGAGAGAGAGAGAGAGAGAGAGAGAGAGAGAGAGAGAGAAGCAGAAAGACAGAGAGACAGACAGACAGACATGGACAGAAACAGACAAAGAGGCAGATAGACAGACAGACAGGCAGACAGAGGGCGTGAAGGAAGGCAGTTCTCCTGTATAAACTTTCCTGTGATTAGATACTGTCAAGGTCTCAGTTCACTCTTTTAACAGTTGCGAGATCTACTCGTTTTCGTGTGTCAGCGAGACCCACATGCATGTAGATGTAGGAAATGCGTTCATCAGTCAACATTGTGAGAGACCTTTCAGTCAGTTGTTGTCGACACTCACTGGGGGCAGCATATTCGACCATTCGTTGTATTTTTATTGTGAGTATTTGACATTTCTTTTGCTTTCTTTTCCCTGTGTGTCAGCACGTTTCAAAGTTATATTATTTATAATGGATGACGTAGCTCGTTTTGCAATAGTTAAGCACATTCTATTATAAGTTATGCTAGTCGAATTTGGGGGGTGAAGGGGGTGAACACTACTAATATAGATCAGACGCTGTTCATGGGAAACGACTGGGTGTTTTATGCTTGCGATATTTCAGTCGTGCAGACTGATTTTGACGACTTTCACGTTCCATAGTTGTATTCTGTCCAAATATTGAAGTGGATGTATTGAATCTATTTCTATTGTGATCGAGCACTATGCCTTTGGTTTGTTCAGAAATGGTTCGTTTCTCTCTGCATTACACAAACATGCAGAGCAGCGAACAGTTTCCGAACAATCGAAAGAGATGATGGTGCTGAAGCACGCTAATTTCCCAGTGGAAGGCGCTTGACAATTCTTGTCACGTTGACACGTTCCCAGTATTTTCTGCAGCAGCATCGGTCTTGATATTTCCAAAGAAGAAAATCAGCAGAGGGAAGGAAAGGCAGGTAACCCCCGTTCTTGTCTGATGTGAATGGAGCTACTCTGGCCGGCAGATTCAACATCTGAACCTCTCCTACTCCTACCGCTCCCCCCCCCCCCCCCCCACCGTGAAGAAATATAATCTACTGGGGAAAATAATTTCTACAGGTAAATCAGAGGAGCGAAATGTGGATGCATTGTTTCAAATGGATTTTTTTTTTTCAAAAGAGGAGGCCAAAGCGTTTGGATGCAGGAAATATGTATTTTCAAGAAGAAAAAAAAGAAAGAAAGAAAGAAAGAAAAAAAAAAAACCTGCCCTGAGCATGCACCGTTTTCAGCAAATGAGAGAAACACTAATCTTGACAATACTGTGGGCATTAAAAGCTTTTTAGAACATGTAGGATCAAGTTATTGAAACAAATAGTTGTAAAACCCAAATTCTACTGCGTCCGTTGTTACTTTTTCGCCCCCCCCCCCCCCCCCCCCCCGAGCTTTAATGGAATGATATTACAACAAAAAAATGGTAAACTGTACAGCTGTGAACTTCATTTGAATCTTCAAAGTGTATATGAGTATCGAAGATGGTGAAAGGCGGGTTTCATCCTCAGATTTCCTTTTCTACCCCTCTCTCTCCCTTCTTCCCTTACCCCTCCCTTCCTATCCACATGGCACACATTCTGATCTTTTTGGTCTCTCAACTCTACAAACATTGCCGTAGTTAGCTTTGTAAAAGAAAATCTTCAGAGGAGCGGGAGGGTGGGGGGTTTGGAAGCATTTCCTTTCGCATCCCTTTACTATACAACAGTTTTTTTTATAGTTCACACACACACACACACACACACACACACACACACACACACACACACACACACACACACACACACACACACACACACACACACACACACACACACACACACACACACACGGGCACGCACGCACGCACGTGCACACACGCCTCCCCCCCCCCCCCCCCCCCACACACACACACACACGGGCACGCACGCACACACACACACACACACACACACACACACACACACACACACACGTCTGCGTGCACATTGAACCCGATTTCTCGAAATGTAAAAGCAATGTAAGTTTCTTTACTATGCAAAAACATTCTCAATATATTTTGAGACCAAACTATCCATAAGGGTCTATTACAATTTTCTTTGGGCATGAAAAGGAAATTGTCTGAATATTGGGTAATCCCTTGGATGTTACTTGGCTTTGTCATTTGTTTTGTCATCAGGCCCAGTATATGACAAAAAACTTTTTATTGTTGTTTTCAACAGGCAATTATCATGATAAACGCTGGAAATAATACAGCTACGCAGTGTTTGAGTTTTCTGACGAATATTCATTTTGTTCATTCATTTTATCTCAAGAGGTAGATTATAAACAACTCAACCTTCCACTTGCCCTCCAGAAACAAACACACAAGCAGCAAGCGAGCGCACATACTTGTGTTTTTTAAAATAGTATTTTGAGCTGTGAGTCCACCTGACAGTGTTCCTTCAGTTTGATCACCTAGACCGTTTGGAACTCACCGCCTCCCATATACAAAACCAGCCCGCCTCACTTGCACAGCTAAAAGCTGATCATTTCAGTCAAGAGTTTTAAAACGGTGCTTTTCCCACATTGTGTGAAGTCATTATATTCAGTTTTTACGTGTTAACGAATGAAGGTCTTAATGGTATATGAAAGTGCAAGGACTAGTTTTCAACTGCAATTGCCATATATATATATATATATATATATATATATATATATATATATATATATATATATATATAATACTGCTAAAAAAAGCCTAATAAAAATTCAAAGGTGCTCATATACCATGCACACTCATCATCTTCATCATCATCATGATCATTATTGTTTTATGATGATGATGATGATGATGATGATGATAACTATCATTGATGAAGTTGTTGTTGGTCTTGTGCAGTTGGTGTTGTTCTTGTTCTATTTGTTCTTATTGTCATTTGACTATGTAGAGCAACACACCCCAGAGAGTTCTGGGCACAAGCATATACAGATGGATTAACAGAAGAAGCCACCAGAAAAGGAGGTGGAGGGTTTTTTTCCTGAAACTGAGGGATAGAACGCCTGTCCGACAAGTCTACCCGACTGGCAAGTTCTCTACAAACTTCAAGGCTGAGGCAGATGCACTAGAGTCAGCTGCCAGAAAACTATATGAGAATAGAGGGGCCATACATACCAAAACTCGTCAACATCACCTATGCTTTATCAGTACTGCAGTCTGTTCAAATTCCTGAAAGCAAATAACTCAACTCCCTTGCTTCTACCCTGGCCATTCTGCAGAATCCACTGAGAACACTGTCATCCAGAGGATACCCTCACACTGCAATGTACATGGCAATGAGGAAGCTGACCAATTGGCAAAGGAAGGAGGAAACCAGCCCCAACTGGAGCAGGAAGTCTCCTTTGATGAAATCAAAAGCATTATCAAGGACAAGCAAAAGAGAAGATGGCTCGAGCAGCACCAAGGCTTCAACAAGAGGAATGAATACTAGCTGCTGGCCGGATCAGACCTAGTGAGCATTATGAGACTACGAACAGGAAACTCAGTAGTTAAAGTGCACAAGTTCACCCCAAATCACACGCCCTCCGAGTTGCCCATGACTGTGGATTACTACCTGCAGGGCTGCCCCACGCATGAAAATCTAAGGGCAGAGACCTGGCCTACCAACACATCGACGAAGGAAAAGCTTTATGGATCACTGGAGGGCCTCCGCCATATAGCAGCCTTCATCCGAGCCTCTGTTATTGTTATTATTATCAGCATTATCATTATCTTCATTATCAGTATTGTCGTTATGATTTGTTACTTTGTATTTTTTAGCATTCAAAGAACTCGTTACACACACACACACACACACACACACACACACACACACACACACACACACACACACACAAACGTACTCACGCACGCACGCACGCACGCACGCACGCACACACGCACACGCACGCATACAGGCACGCGCGAACGCACGCACGCACGCACGCACGCACGCACGCACACACACACACACACACACACACACACACATACACACACACACGCGCGCGAGCGCCGTCACACACACACACACACACACACACACACACACACACACACACACACACACACACACACACACACACACACACACACAGACCAGCGAGAGAGTCAGTCAGACAGACAGACGTACAGACAGAGACAGATTCAGAGACAGACAGACAGGCAGACAGAGAGAGGGAGAGAGAGAGAGAGACAACGACAGACAGACAAACCGACAGACAGACAGAATGCTTGAGGAACAAGTATGTTCTGGTTTTCATATCTTTAAAACACATCAAAAACAAATGTACGTTGACAGTGAATGATTGTTTATGCGTGACAGGAACAAGGACCACCACAAGTGTACGAGTGCAGGAGGATGGTTTCCCTTCTGGCATCAGTACTGGATAAGATGATGAGGGCAGTGGAGAAGCCAATGAGGAAAAAAGCGACACCCTTAGTCAAAGACGTGGGCTTATCTGCAATACGACCAGCCACGCGTTTTTGTTCTCTGAAAACCAAG
>JADBJO010007684.1:35000-55000 GCA_016801955.1 Conus betulinus | reverse complement strand
CCAGGATTGGTGATTGGAGTTTAGATACCACTAATGGATGAGGAGAATGTGCCTGAGAGCGGGGAATGCTATGTGAGAAAATACTATGGATAATGTTGTTTAATTGTTTTGGAAAAGCCCTGATTGATTTATGTTCTATGTTTAGGTTGACGCCTTTGAATGGTTTGTGTGAAGGAGACAAAAAAAGTCATTTTACTTTTTATCTGAACGCGGAAATAGCGTGACTGATTTTGTTCTGTGCTCTGTGGATTTACTGTGTCAGAAGTTTATTCGATTTAACGTCGAAAATAGGGTGGAATCCCCGCATATGCCTGTTGTGCTATACCCAAATACTAGATATAATGAGAAAACCGAATACAGAAATTAATCGAGAGCCTTTTCAAAAAAATAAGTGGGATGGAACCAAAGCTAATATTTTTTTTTGGATTCCCTAAGATCAGAATAAGCTACGATGGTTCTAAATGACAGTAGAAATGTTTATTGAATGTGATATTGACTCGGCTGTTGAAAAATTCACGGGCATTCTCTTAAAAGCTGGGCAATGTATGCAACAGACGATCTGGCCTTCAGCACGCGCGCGGCAAGCTAAGAAATGGTTTGACTCGGTTTGTTTACATAAGAAGAGGGTGGCCGGCAGAGCGCTTGCTCAGTGCACACGCACTCAGCGCGCAACGGATCAGTGTGGATGCTTACGGAAAGGGTCGGATTATCAAGACACTCTAAGGCAGAAGCGAGTAAGTTACAAAAAAGATGTATTTGAAACTTTAATTCGAAATAAAGACGATACTTAAAAAGTTTTGGTCAACTGTACGTAGCATTAAAAGAAAAAAAAAAAAAAAAGGATCGGCCCTCTATCTCAATTGGCACGGAAAGCGAACGATTGTTTTCACACCCGGAGATCGCGAGTTGACACGTCCCGACTCAGCTGTAGCAGCTGACAGAAGCCAGCACGAAGAAAACGAAAACGATTATATTCCCGATTTAGATGATGAGATAACAGACAGTGAAGTGCACCAGGCAATAAGGAAACTGAAATTAAATAAAGCTTCGGGATTAGATGATATCTGCGCTGAATATTTGAAACGGCCAAGCCCATTATAACACCCTTTCTGACAAAAGTATTTTTAACCAAATATATAAGAATGGTTATTTCCCTGTATCATTTCCCTGTATTCCTGGACCAAATCAGTTATTATTCCTCTACTTAAGAAAGGCGATGTTCTTAATCCTGAAAATTATAGAGGCATTTCTTTACTTAGTGTAGTTAGTAAGGTCTTTACATCAGTATTAAACGAGAGATTGTACAAATGGGCAGAAAAAAGAAGGCAAAATAAGTGAAGAACAGGCTGGCTTTCGCAAACAATACTCTACTGTAGACCATATATTTACACTCGTTTCAATGATAAAGTCTTATTTGTATGGACATAAAAGTAGAAAATGTTACGTAGCTTTTATAGACTACCAAAAAAGCCTTTGACACAGTAGACAGAGACATGCTTTGGAAAAATACTCCGAAATGTTCAAGCTTCCTCAAAAATGATCAGAATGTTAAAAGGCATGTATAGTTCTGTCCAGAGTTGTGTTCGTTGGGGCCCGGAAGTGTCAGATTTCTTTGTGTGCCCCTCGGGACTGAAACAAGGCTGTTTTAATGTCACCTATACTGTTTTCTTGATTAATTACTGAAGTAGCAGAAAATGTAACAAAGAACGGTAACCATGGATTTCAGTTTTTACCCGGATTACAGGAAATATTCCTTTTATTGTTCGCTGATGACATTGTTTTGTTTTCTTCTACACCCAGAGGGCTCCAAAATCAGTTAGACAATTTACAGAAAGCATCTGACATTCTAAATCTAACAGTGAATCTAGATAAAACTAAAATTTATTGTTTTCAGAAAAGGGGGTCATTTGTCTAAAACTGAATGTTGGTACTACAAAGGGAGAGAAGTGGAAGTAGTTATAGCTACAAATATCTTGGTTTTACTCTTAGCACTAGAATAGGTTTTGATATTGCATTGGATGAATACGTTAGACGAGCAAAACGTAAAGTCGCAGATATTTTTAAAAACAATGTGGGCTTAAGGATACATGGATTTGTCAATATTTTCAAACTTTTTGATTCACAAATAAAGCCAATGTTATTGTACGCTGGGGAGCTCTGGGGATTAACTAAATTTCAGTCGATTGAATCAGTTCATTTGTTTGCATGTAAGCGCTTGTTAGGTTTTAGTAGCAAAAATCCAAATACAATGATATATGGAGAAACAGGCGATACCCCTTTGTATATTGATACTGCTATAAAGTCAATAAAAGATTGGTTTAAAAAACTCCAAAGTATGTCTATCCATAGATTTCCTAAACAGGCACATCTCATGATCTTGAATAAGTTCCCCGAATTACCCATGGTCACTGTAATTGTCATAACTGTCTATATCTGTTAAAACATGTCTTGATACTTTTGGTTTTTCAGATGTTTGGATCATTGGAGGGGTTGGGAATGAAACTATTTTTCTTAAAGAATTAAAGCAGAGAATGACCGATTGTTACAATGCAAGATTTGCATTCAAAACTTTCTCAAGTGAACGGATTAGTACATATATGTCTTTCAAATCATCCTTCCAATCAGAAAATTACTTGTCAGTTATCACCGCTAGTAAATTTCGTTATGCTTTAACTAGATTAAGACTTGGAATGTGTGATCTGAATATGCATAATAGATATAATGAAAAATCAAAGAAATGCCCGTTTTGTAATAGGATAGAAAGTGAGCTTCATTTTTTGTTAGAATGTCAAAAATATACATTTTCTAAGAGAAAAATATTGTCAAAGTATTACCAACATACATCCATTAATGAAGAATGCTTAGCTCGAATGCTACGATCTGAAGACGTCATGCTCTTAAGAAATTTAGCAATGTATATATTTTATGCATTTAAGACTAGATATACGCATTTAAATAAGAAGTAAAAAGCTGCACTCTTGTAATTGAATTGCTGTCTTAAGGTTTTTGTCTGCTTAATTTCACATGCCAATGTAACTCCCTTGACTTTAGTTTGATTTTGATGTGGGATGTTATACTTATTTTTGCGTGTTGTCCTTATGTTATTTTGCTTTGATTCACTCATGGTAACGTGTATCCATTGTATACAAACGGTTCACCTGAAAGTAAAACACGAGCTTCATGTTACTGTACAGGCACATGAAGTAGAGCGACCTAGAACGGCAATGTGACAACGCGTCTGTCTGTTCCCATGTGTTCTGCGCGTACTACTGTGTACACCCGCCATTTCACGTTGATCTTTCAGGTCTTTTTGTTGTTGTGTTTGGACAGGATATGCACACAAATATAACATTTAGCTGACTGTACACAGACACACAGACACACAGACACACACACAGACAACACACACACACACACACACACACACACACACACACACACACACGCACACGCACACACGCACTCTTTCTCTCTCTCTCTCTCTCGCACACACACACACACACACACACACACACACACACACACACACACACACACACACACAACACACACACGCTCACGCGCACACACACACGCACATACATACGTCTGTCATACTTGTGTGTGTGTGTGTGTGTGTGTGTGTGTGTGTGTGTGTGTGTGTGTGAGAGAGAGAGAGAGAGAGAGAGAGAGAGAGAGAGAGAGAGAGAGAGAGAGAGAGAGAGATGAGAACTTAGATGGTTAGTCATGTAACGGCCATTGACCCTTATGAACGGGGGGGGGGGGGGGGGGGGGGGGGGTTGGAAAACATCGAAACTGCACATGAGCATTACAGAAGACTAAAAAAAACAGCAACAACAACAAAAAACTGAACGGATTTATCTCTTACAAAATCATAACCGAATCAAACGGAAATGGCTGGAAGAAATGCACTAAACATTTCTTACTATGCTTTCATTTTAAAGATGCCATAAAGAGACTTGAAGGAAATTGATAGGGATCCCCATCAAACTTTTTTGATATATATTGCGCTCTTAGACTAGATACTTTACAGCAGAATTAAACAGAATGCAGTTTGTCTTCTTTTCCATTTTGCACAGTGGGTAGGTCAAATCCATCCCAGTATGTTTACCGTAACTATACCAGTGCTGCGCACAATGTCTGAAATTCCCAGTTTAAACTTGGTTATGGTAGATTTCAAGCGTGTCTCTAAATCCATTCACATGTAAAGTTTGGCATCGTGCTATGTCCAGAATGCCCGATACATAATAAATCCATCTATTTTGGACATGAAAGTCCTATTCCTGCCACCTGCACACAACCGATCTGTCTTCAAATTCGCATAGAACTAGTCGGTCATTCTGCACGCCTTGGTTTATCAAAACATAAATACACCCTAACTGGTATAATTTACATTGAATATTCAAAACCCAGTTTCTTTAGTGTCTTGCATATAATATGATATGGTGTTTTATATATATATATATATATATATATATATATATATATATATATATATATATATATCATCAAACTTCATGTTCAAAGTGGTGGAGAATAGACACGAAATCATTAGGGCTCTGCTCTTTGTTCTGGCAGGAAACACCCGATGATGTGTCTCCAACACTTGCACAAGGGGAACGTGAGGACTGAGACCCAGGCTGTGACCGTTTCAAAGAAGTATAGTGTCCTGGACTGAGCCCAGCATTGCCGCGCTGTAACAGCAACAAATGCCCGCATAAGAAATAAGAAAGGCAGAAACTACATACGACACTGGTTGTCTTGGTTTTCAATGTCTGTCCAGATCTCAGTAACCTTGAACTTGCACGTTCTTCACAAAATCAATAAACAAAACAAAGATAAAGAGACAACATCGCTGTCTGATTGCAAGTGTTTCTGAATGCATGGCACTTCAAAGCAATCTCTGCCACCGATGAAGCCGCACCAATGACTATATTACACGTATGATTTGCTATCTTCTTCAGACGCGATGCCACATGCTGTTCACCCACTTGCATCTACTCCAGCTCCCAGAGAGAGAGAGAGAGAGAGAGAGAGGAGAGAGAGAGAGAGAGAGGAGAGAGAGAGAGAGAGAGAGACAGAGAGACAGAGAGACAGACAGAGAGAGAGAGAGAGACAGAGAGAGACAGAGACAGAGACAGAGACAGAGAGAGAGAGATTTATGGGGGAAAACCGCCCAGTTTGTTCCTAACTTGCTTACAATTTCACATTATACAGAAAGATTAATCTAGAAAAAAGTGAAGTCCAAAACAATGCAATAGCATTCAGCAAAACCCAAAAGGACAGATTTCATTTGCCACTTTCATTTTGCAGTAGCATGGATGACCCCTTCTGGTCCTAGGATTTCCAGGGCATGGACTGGACGAGACAGGAGTGTAAGCTGGGATTGCCGCCCCACTCTTCTTGAAGGGCGTCAACAAGCTGACGCTGTGTTTGGGGAATGTTAACCCTGTTTCCTACAAATCTGAAATAAATGTTGGCGAACCGCAAGAGAAACGTGGACAAATGAGTCAGAAGACAAAACACTGCGCGTTTCGACCTCTTAGGTCTTCTTCAGGTAAGAAACAAACAGATAGGACAATGAAAATGAACGAATTTTTCAGTCAGCTTAGATCTCTTCAGCTCCAGGTAGACAGGCGTTGAATGAAAACCTTGTCCTTTTGCTGTGTGTTATTGCATTGTATGGAGTTCACTTTTTCTCGATTAGTCTTTCTACATAATTTTCATTTTAGAGGTCGAAACGCGTCGTGTTTTGTCTTTTGACTCGTTTGTCCACGTTCCTCTCTTGTCGGTTCGCCTGCATTTATCAAGATTTGTTTAGACATCCGCCTGCAGTCATCTCACTTCGCAGCTAGACCTGTTTCGTACTTTCCTGTCGAAATATCCAACAACAGATCAACAATAGGATTAAAATCTGGTGAGTAGGAGAGCCATTGGCAGGTGTTCACGTTATCAGCCACAAAGTGTGCAGCAATGAATTGTCCTCTTGAATCCCCCCCCCCCCCCCCCACTTCCCCCCCCCCCCCCCCCCCCCCCCCCCCCCTCCCATCCCCCCCCCCCCCCGATCATTTCCATCATTCCCGGATCCTTCCCCGATCCCCCCACCCCATACCCCCCCCCCCATTATCTCCCCCTTCCCACTTCTCCTTCCCTCTCTCTCTTCTTCCGGCCCGCCCTCTCTCCACTCATCACCTCTCCTCTGTCTCTTTAGTGCGTCTTTTCTACCCCTGCCCGGTCTCATCTTCTCTCTCTGTCCCTATATCCCACCCTCTCCTTCTCTCTCTCTCTCTCTCTCTCTCTCCCTCCCTCTCTCTCTCTCTCTCTCATCTTCTCTCCTGTCCTATATCTCTCTCCTCTCTCTCTCTCTCTCTCTCTCTCTCTCTCTCTCTCTCTCTCTCTCCTTCGCTCCTCTCCTCTCTCTCTCCTCCCCTCTCCTCTCTCTCTCTCTCTCTCTTTTTGAAGCAGCCAATAATAATTGATGTTGTCGTGATGACTGCAGTGGTAATATTAATGAATTATATCAATCATCGTTCGTACTGATTCAGACCGCTGCTTTCTTTAGTATACATATAATTATGTGTATCATATTTGAGACATCGTCGTCACCGTCACCATCACCATTGACAACGATAAACATCATCGTGTACCCACTTTGCAGAGAGAGAGAGAGAGAGAGAGAGAGAGGAGAGAGAGAGAGAGAGAGAGAGAGGAGAGAGAGGGGAGAGAGAGAGAGAGAGAGAGAGAGGGGGGGGTATGCGTGAAAGATGTGAGAGAGAAAGAAAGGCAGAGACAGACAGAGAGAGAGAGAGAGAGAGAAGAGAGAGAGAGAGAGAGAGAGAGACAGACAGACAGACAGACAGACAGACAGACAGAGAAGCAGTAAGACAGACAGACAGACAGAGACAGACAGACAGAGACAGAAAGAGACAAACAGGCAGATAAGCAGACAGACAGGCAGACAGAGGGAGTGAAGGAAGGCAGTTCTCCTGTATAAACTTTCCTGTGATTAGATACTGTCAAAGTCTCAGTTCACTCCTTGGAAACTTGAGAGATTCACTCGTTTTCGTTTGTCACTAAGACCCAAATGCGACTGGATTTTGGAAAGGCGTTAATCGGTCAACATTGTGAGAGACCTTTCAATCAGTCGTTTCCGATGCTCACTGGGGGCAGCATACTTGACCAATAGTTGTATTGATTTTATTGTGAGTATTTGACATTTCTTTCGTTTTCTTTTCCTTATGTGTCAGCACGTTTCAATGTTAAATTATTTTAATGGATGACGTAGCTCGTTTTGCAATAGTTTAGCACATTCTATTATAAGTTATGCTAGTCGAATTTGAGGGTGAAGGGGTGAACACTACTAACATAGATCAGACGCTATTCATGGGAAAAGACTGGGTGTTTATGCTTGCGATATTTCATTCGTGCAGACTGCTTTTGACACCTTTCACATTCCATACTTGTATACTGTCGAAATATTGAAGCGGATGTATTCTATTGCGATCGAGAAGCATTCTTTTGGTTTGTTCAGGAATGGTTTGTTTCTCGGCATCACACAAACACACAGAGCAGCGGACTGTTTCCGAACAATCGAAAGAAATGATGATGCTGAAGCACGTTATTGTCCCAATCGGAAGGCACATGACAATTCCGGTCACGTTGACACGCACCCAGTATTTTCTGCAGCAGCGTCGGTCTTGATATTTCCAAAGATGAAAGTCAGCGGAGGGAAGGAAAGAGGCAAGGTGAGCGTAATAAAAAGTAAACCCCTTTCTTGTCTGATGTGACGGCGATCCTGAATGGAGGAGCTACTTTGGCCGGCAAATTCCACATCTGCACCCTTCCAACTCCTAACACTCCCCCCCTTCCCCCCTCCCTCCCCACCGTGAAGAAATGTAAACTACTGATAAACATAATTACTATAGTTAATTCAAATGTACTCTCAAAACAAAACAAAAAAAACATGCCCTGAGCATGCACTGTTTAGGACAAATGGGAGAAACACTATCCTTGAACAATACTGTAGGAATTACAGCTTTTAGAGCATGTAGGATCAAGTTATTGAAACAAATAGTTGTTAAACCAACATTCTACTGAGTCCATTGTGACTATTTCGCCCGTCCCTCGAGCTTTAATGGGATAATATCACAACTAAAAATGATATCTGTACAGCTGTGAACTTCATTTGAATCTTCAGAGTGTATATGATTATCGAAGATGGTGAAAGGTGGGAGTTTCAATCTCAGATTTCCTTTTCTACCCCTCTCTCCTCATTCCCTTACCCCTCCCTTACTGTGCACATGACACACGCTCTGATTTTTTTCGTCTCTCAACTCCACAAACATTGCAGCGATTAGCTTTGAAAAAGAAAATCATAAGAGGAACGGGAGGGTGGAGGATTTGGAAGCATTTCCTTTCGGATCCCTTTACTACACAACAGCTTTTTCATAGTTAACGTGCGCGCGCGCGCGCACGCACACACACACACACACACACACACACACACACACACACACACACACACACACACACACACGCACACACACACGCACGCGCACCACACACACACGCACAAGCGCGCGCACACACACACACACACACACACACACACACACACACACAACACAAACACACACACATACACACATGCGCGCGCGCGGGCACGCACGCACGCACGCACGCACACACACACACACACACACACACACACACACACACACACACACACACACACACACACACACACACACACACACACACACACACACACACACACACACACACTCGTCCGCGTGAACATTGAATCCGATCTCTCGAAATGTAAAGGCAATGTTAGTTTCTTTATCATGCAACAGCATTCGCAATACATTCTGAGACCCAACTATCCATAGAGGTCTATTAGAATTTTGTTTGAAAGGGGTGGGGGTGGGGAGGGGGGGGGTAGGGGCGAGTTGGCATGAAAAGCATATTGTCTGTCTTACTACTGGTATCCCTTGGCTTTGTCATTTTGTTTCTCATTAGGCCCAGTATATGACAAAAAAGAAGAAAAAAAAAAACCTCTTCTATTGTTGTTTCAACAGGACAATACCGTGATAAACGCTGGAATAATACAGCTGCACAATGTTTGCGTTTTCTGACGAATATTCACTTTGCTCATTTATTATATCTCAACAGTTAGATTATAGAGAACACAACCTTCCACTTGCCGTCCAGGAACAAACAAACAAACAAACAAGCAAACAACAAGCAAGCGCACAGACTTGTGCTTTTTTAAATAGTATTTTGAGCTGTGAGTCCACCTATCAGTGTTCCTTCAGTCTGACCACCCAGAACATTTGGAACTCACCGCCTCCCATTATACAAAACCAGCCCGCCTCACCTGCACAGCTAAAAGCTGATCATTTCAGTCAAGAGTTTTTAAGCGGTGCTTTTCCCACATTGTATAAAGTCAATAAATTCTGCACTAATTCAGTTTTTACATGTTACCAAACGAAGGTCTGAATAATGTATGAAAGTGTAAGGAGTAGTTTTCAATAGAACTGCCCTATATGTATACAATGCACAATCATTACCATCATCTTCATCATCATCATGATCATCATCATTGTTTTATGACGATGATGGTGATGAGTACAACTATCATTGCTGTTGGAGATGAGTTGTTTGTTCTTGTTCTGGTTGTTCTTATTGTCCCTTGACTATACAGAGCAACATACTCCAGAGAGTTCTGGGCATATGCATATACAGATGGATTAACAGAAGAAGCCACCAGAAAAGGAAGTGGAGGGATATTCCTGAAACTGATTGATGGTACGCCTGTCCGACAAGTCTTCCCGACTGGCAAGTTCTCTACAAACTTCATGGCTGAGGCAGATGCCCTAGAGTCAGCTGCCAGAAAACTATATGAGAATAGAGGGGCCATACATACCAAAATTCGTCAACATCACCTATGCTTTATCAGTACTGCAGTCTGTTCCAAATCCTGAAGTAAATAACTCAACTCCCTTGTTTCTGCCCTGGCCATTCTGCAGAATCCACTGAGAACACTGTCATCCAGAGGATACCCTCACACTGCAATGTATATGGCAATGAGGAAGCTGACCAATTGGCAAAGGAAGGAGGAAACCAGCCCCAACTGGAGCAGGAAGTCTCCTTTGAAGAAATCAAAAGCATTATCAAGGAAAAGCAAAAGAGAAGATGGCTCGAGCAGCACCAAGGCTTCAACAAGAGGAATGAATGCTAGCTGCTGGCCGGATCAGATCTAGTGAGCATTATGAGACTACGAACAGGAAACTCAGTAGTTAGAGTGCACAAGTTCACCCCAAATCCACACGCCTCCAAGTTGCCCATGACTGTGGATTACTACCTGCAGGGCTGCCCACACGCATGAGAATCTAAGGGCAGAGACCTGGCCTGCCAACACATCGACGAAGGAAAAGCTTTATGGATCACTGGAGGGCCTCCGCCATATAGCAGCCTTCATCCGAGCCTCTGTCACTGCTAGTATTATCAGCATTATCATTATCTTCATTATCAGTATTGTCGTTATTCATTTCATGATTTGTTACTTTGTCTTTTGTAGCACTCAAGGAACTCGTTAAACACACACACACACACACACACACACACACACACACACACACACACACACACACACACACACACACACACACACACACACACAACACACACACACACACACACACGCGCGCGCGCGCGCGCGCACACGCGCATACACACATAGACACACACGCGCGCTTGCGCGGACACACACACACACACACACACACACACACACACACACACACACACACACACACACACACACACAAGAGTCAGACAGACAGTCAGACAGACAGACAGACAGAGACAGAGACAGAGAGAGAGAGAGAGAGAGAGAGAGAGAGAGAGAGAGAGAGAGAGAGAGAGAGAGAGAGAGAGAGAGAGAGAGAGAGAGAGAGACAACGGCAGACAAACCGACAGACAGACAGAATGCTTCAGGAACAAGTACGTTCTGGTTTTCATATTTTTAAAACACTGTGAATGATTGTTTATGTGTGACAGGAGTAAGGACCAGCGCAAATGTACAAGTGCAGGAGAATGACTTCTGTTGTGGCATCAGTGCTGGATAACATGGAAGAAGTGGAAGACTCGATGAGGAATAAAGCAACGCCCTTAGTCAGAGACGTGGGCTTGTCTGCAATACACCGTGTTACGTGTTTCATGCCTAAAAACCAAGTTGATGAGTTGATCTTCGCCTGCCTCGTGCGAGGCTATAACAACTGTGCCGTTGCAGTCGCAGTGCACACAGAGAGAATGTCCCAGGTCTTCGGCCAGCTGTCTTATTTGGGAAACCAGTTCTGGACTGAGTGGGTAGCCACGCTGGTTCGTAAACGTGCCTGGAAACGGGTCCAAGAAATTCTCACGCATTTCAGTAGTTATGCATTTTCTGAACATCTTGACAAAGTGGCCTCAAGCACACTGGACAAGGAAGGTCTGCACGTGTTCAACATGCTTCTGAAGCAGTGCCCCATGGACGATACACGAATGCTGTGGCGTGTAGCGTTGAATGTGTCCACTCAAGCTTCCAGTCAAAAGCTAAATTGTTTACTTCGTTCGGACAGCCCCGCAGTGCAACATTTCATGTCCAGTTTCACTGCTGACACGGCTCATCGTACTCTGCTGCTGACAAAGGACCGGTATAAAAACGTCCTTTTGTGGGGAACACGCTGAAATAAACGACTGTCTGGCGATGGTTTATGAAGCAGGACTGTTCGCCGCCTTTACCAACAGCAGCCTCGCTCCTGAAGCGAGGATGATCGCTGCCACCGACGCAGTGGACTCTCTGATGCTGGACGCGGTACATTTTCTGTACAATGCTGGTGTGATGAACAATCGTATTCTCCATGAGCTGAGGCAGAAACAGGAGAGGCAGGGCGACAACTCGGCGTCAGATGTTGATGCACAGACTGCCAGACAGATCAGACGGTTCTTGTCCCACAAAGCCTCTTATCCACGTTCTTTGCTGAATCTCTGTCTCAGAGAAGTGTCCAGGATGGCCGGCTGGGGCTGTAGACGGAATAGTTTTATTGAGAACTTGAAAATTCCTAAAGTGTTTATTCGGGAGCTAGAATTGACAGATGGTCGAAAGCTATTGAAGCCTTAAATCTGTAACCTGGTTATCTGTCCTTGAAATGAGCATGGTGCTCCCCACACGCCACGTACACCATGTTTTTTTCTCTTTCTCTGGGTGATTATTTCATTTTATTCAGCACTTGTTTTACAGAAATGATGTCAAGCAGCGTATGTGTGAGACTGGAAGCGCCCTGACTTTCCTTGTGTAGATCAACGATTTAAAGTCAAGCTGATCAGTTTGCCTAAGAGCGTAGATAAAAAAAATTTCCATTTCCGGACGAATGTGGCATGGAGAGAGAGAGAGAGAGAGAGAGAGAGAGAGAGAGAGAGAGAGTTTGTGTGTGCGCTCGCACGAGTGCGCATACGTACATATGTGTGTGCATATATGAGTATGCGTATGTCTCGATGCATGTGCGTTTGCGTTGTACTACCATTAAGCCTACATCTGTCCTTCTTTCCATCCAGTTTGCGCCCCTCTTTTCAACTGTTCATTGCATCCTCTGTTTAGAATACAATCGCGCCCGTGGTGATGTTAGCGTAGATATGGAAGGTGCAGCTGATGCCGCTGCCAACCATCACCTTGGAACTGTGGAACTGTCTCTGGCACGGTGTCCAGTTGGTGATGAGGGACTACTTCAGAGCGTGTTCGTGTGACTTGGTATAGCTCTCGTCAGTTTTTTTTTTTTTTTTTTTTGGTCTGAATAATGAGAGTTAGAAATCAATGGTATCGGCTGCTTGTGACGTGGAATCTGACACGAAGTCTGTCATTCGCTAGACCTTAGGCAACCAGTGAGGATAAGGAGGGGTGCATTTTCAGCACAAACTTGTTTTCATGCGTCTTTCTTTGAATTTGTGGTCTAAGAACTTGTGCTTGGTTTGATGCTCAAAACAAAAAGAAAAGAATCGTAAAGTGCCCTCACCTTCTGGTTTAGGTATGAACGTGAAAAAAGAAATAACAGGAAAGAGGGAGAAGATGGAGCGATGAGAATTGAACGCCTGGAGTTTGGAGGGTTTGGTGGAGGAGGGGTGTGGGGTGGATACATGGAAAGAAAGGGTTCTTTTTCGCTTGAAATTTTGCAGCATGAAATTAGACGTGTACTAGACAATGCTGTTAAAGTAAGCAGAAATTGAAACAATTTGCGCACAATGGTTTTATTTAAACGACGGTGATAATCCCAAGGTGGATTCTCTTAAGCAAATAGGATCCAAAGAGTGTATGCATCCTTTTCATGACATTATCACACCGGACCTGTGCTTGCGTCAGCGAGGTCAAACAAACATAGACAAATGCTTGGATAGATATCACAGCAGGTGAACGTTCACACACACACACACACACACACACACACACACACACACACACACACACACACACACACACACACACACACGTGTGAAACGTGTTTTGCGGTGTACAATGAACGATTTAACTACTTAACCAGGCTTTTGTTTTCCTTTTTTTTATTTACTCATTTACAGAAATCTTAATGAAATGTTTACATGTTTGATGGAGATACAAAGATACCAAACTTTGCCATTAAACATTTTAGAATTGATTATGCGTTGGCTTCAGTACCCCAAGCACCCTTTTATCTGTCTGTCTGTCTGTCTGTCTGTCTGTCTCTCTCTCTCTCTCTCTCTCCCTCTCTCTCTCTCCCCTCTCTCTCTGTGTCGCTCTCTGTCTGTCTGTCTGTCTGTCTTTATCAATCTCTCTCTCTCTCCCCCCCCCCCTCTCTCTCTCTCTCTCTCTCTCTCTCTCTCTCTCTCTCTCTCTCTCTCTCTCTCCTCTGTCTCCTCGACGCACCGACCTTCACATGAATTGGATGTGAGCAGCTTTGCCCCATGTTTATATAAGTCACTGGGTTGTCCGGGAATGTTTTCAATGTGAATTTCTTCATAAAACGAGTTTGTAGTAAACCTGTGCATCCTTTGGTATCAACAGCCATAGATGAAGTGTGAACTTTCAGATGCATCATTTTCAGCAGATAAATCAAGACCATGTGAAGGGAATGGCTTTCATTCTCTAATCGCACAGCTGGCTTTTGTTCCAAGAGATACTGCCAGTTTGTTTTGAAGAAAGCACGAGCAGCCTCCATGTGACAGTGCAGGCACATACAGTGGAGCTACCTAGAATAGCTCAGTGGTAAAGCGTCGGACTCGTAATCTCGATGATCCTGGGGTTGCGTGTTCGAATCTCAGCCGGGCGCTTTCGGTAACGGGGGTGGGGGGGTACTTTGGATTTAACATCAGTTCTGACTCCATTTCCCATACAGACCTTCGAATGGGATTATAAACCGAGGTTCCGTGTGTGAACCCACGCATAATATGTTGCACATGTGTAAAATCTCATCACCAACTTTCTGAAGAGAAGGCCAGTTTGGTCACTGGTAGGGATGAGACGTTACACATAGAATGCGCCGTGCGTGAGAAATGAAAAGAATGAAGGAAGCAAGGAAATTGATATTAAACGATGTCGACTGGATGGCACGGGGAATGACTGAATGAAACACCAGCTGGCAGGTCTTCAGTCGGCACACCCGGGTAGGCAGCCCGTTGTGTGAACGAGTGTGGATGGTAAAGTGCTTTGGGCTTGGTTTCTAGCCGAGGATAGGCGTTATATAAGTATTGTCAATTATAATAGTAATAACAATACGAAGAGTGTCAATCTGGGAACGTGTGCCTGTGTGACCTCATGCGTTCTCTGAGTACTACTATGTACACACGACATTTGACGGTGATATTGCAGGCCCCTTTTTGCTTAGTGACCGAGCATTCTTGGTCAGCTTGACCGAATACACACACTGTGCTCTGTGTCACGTTCACATATCTAGCAACTTGACCTTCACTCGGACCGGTCATCTGGGAAAACGATCAATGGTCGTAACGCTTTGGTTCAGAGAAAAGTGTGTCATTCGTCAGATCCTCAATTTTGCGGTAGTTTTATGGTAATGTTTAGTCTCTCTAATCCGATTTTATAGTCAAACCTGTGGGTGATCTCGACAGGCAGAGGTAATGTGTGATATCAGCCGTGCATCGTGGCTTTTAAAGCTCCAAAGGCGAAATCAGCTAGCATGCGCTCATTCCAGGTTGTTGGCAGTAATCAGCTTAGGGGAGGGAGGTGGAGCGGTGTGTGTGTGTGTGTGTGTGGGGGGGGGGGGGAGTAATGAGAATGTTTTTTTATTCCTCAGAGCATGAGAAGTGGTCCGTAGGTTGTTCAGGAGAGCGAAACAGACTGCAGTGTTACTGAATAACGGGAGAAATGCAAATGAACACACATGGAAGAGTAAAGTGACGTAGATTTCATATTTAATGCAAAGATAGTTGTTTAAGGTATCGTTTTTTTTTTAACTGTTGTTTGTGACGTCTCTTCGAATAAATCATAAATTCACTCGTCTATTTTGTATCACATTATCAACTTTTGAGTAAACAGTACACCTTGTTTTGTCTGTTCATTTGTATTTCGCCTTATGGATTTCTTGCATGCGTTTCGACATGGAGGTTGGAGCAAGGGGGATTTGTAGGCTCACTAACCTATGATTTCATAAAACAGTTCGCGAGTTCCGGTCTGAGGAGAACCACACCTCTCTACAGGCAACGGCAGGGGCACAAGAAAAGCGTTTTAGCTGGATCTGATCAAGGAGGAACAATACTGAACTTCCTAGGGTTTGAATGTCGTAATGTAGTACAGGTCTCTGATAGTAACATGGGTGAAACATCCGCCAAGGCTGTGTGTGTGTGTGGTGTGTGTGGTGTGTGTGAGTTTCGTGTGCGTGTCGTTGTGTGGTGTGCGTTTCCCATGTGTGCGTTGTATGTGTGTGTGTGTGTGGTGTGTGTTGTGTGTGTGTGTGTGTGGTGTGCGTATGTGTGGTGCGTGAGTGCGTGCGTGGTGCGTGTGAGTGAGTGTGGTGTGTGGGTGTGTGTGCCGTGGGTGGTGTGTGAGGTGTTTGTTTGTGAAGAGTGTGAGGTCGTGTGAGATGTGTGCGTTGTGTGATGATTGTTACACGTGTGTTTGAGAGACTTTGATCTGAGAGAGGACAGCCTCCGGAGGAGAGAAGAGAGATGAGGAGATCAGAGAGAGGAGCGAGAGAGAGATGGTGTGCTATGAGAGAGTACACATGTGTGCGTGCGTGCATGCTTGCGTGCGTGTGTGCGTGCTTGCATGCGTACGTGGGTGTGCGCATGTGTGTGCGTGCGTGCGTGCGTGCTGTGCGCGGCGCGCGCGCGCGCGCGTGTGTGTGTGTGTGTTTGTCTGTCTGTCTGTCGGTCTATCACAGACCCACTGACTCACTGACTCACTGACTGACACAATCACTCACTCACTCACACTCAGTTTGTGTTTATCAGTCAGTCGGTCACTCTGTCCGTCTGTCTCTCAATCTTTGTCTCTGTCTGTCTGTGTGTATTTCTGTCAATCATCACTCTCCCCATCTGTCCATCTACCTGCTTTGTATCCGTCTATCTATCCATCTATCTATGTATCTAATCGCCTACACACACACACACACACCACACACACACACACACACACACACAGAGAGAGAGAGAGAGAGTTGAGGAGAGAGAGAGAGAGAGAGAGAGAGATTGATCTGAGAGAGAGAGGAGAGAGAAAGAGAGAGAGAGAGAGCGCGCGGGGTCGGGGTCAGTGTGTGTGTGGTGTGTGTGTGGTGTGTGTGTGAGTGTGCGTGTGTGTGTGCCCCATTTCCCCTTGGACATTTGTGACATGTGCTTCGCTTTCCATCACTTTATTGTTTTCTGACAACTTCTGCTGAAAGCAGGAAAGCTTACACTGTCAACCAGCATTTTGATGTGAGTATCACGATTACCCCTCCCCCCACCCCCCCCCCCCCCCCCCCCCCCCCCCCCCCCCCCCGCATTTTTGTATTTGCATTTGATAAATGTGGCTGAATTGTAGATCACGTCTGTATATTCCTGTTCAGTTTACCTTAAAAAGTAGACACCTGCCACTTGCGATGAGTAAGAAAAAAATTTGCGTAATCGATGTAAAAAAGGGCTTCTTTTTTCAGTTTCCCGCTTTTGGAGGAAAATTACTGATTGTAACCCCTTCCGTTGCAGAATGCACTTCCATGAATATTCTGAAACTTTCCACATGAAATCTAGTGACACCATAATGACCGTTGCAGTTTTAAATATATAGATCACAGTATTGTGTGCCACCAAACCGTAGGCTGTGGTGAACTTTAAGCCTGGTCTGAAAGGTATGGCAGGATTTCCTCTCAGTTTCTCCACCATTGTTGGAGGTTTGGGGCGAAAACTGACTTTAATTGGAGTGTAGTTTGTACAAAAAAATGTTGCGTACAGAGTCATACGTTGCAAATGCCCAAATCGCCTCTTCCTTTGGTGGGAGAGAAAGGGAGAGAAAGAGCACATACCCAACTTTATCCCGGGGAGTAATTCGGACCCCTCTCTCTCTCTCTCTCTCTCTCTCTCTCTCTCTCTCTCTCTCCTCTCTCTCTCTCTCTCTCTGTCTCTGTGTGTGTGTGTGTGTGTGTGTGTGTGTGTGGTAAAAAATTACTCCGAGGTAATCTCTCGAACGAGCGCCATCCCTTCGCATTGTTCTAAACGGTTAATTCTTCCTGTTGCTCAGGTACGGAAAGAAACGAACTGTTTCAGAACAAGCCAAAAGGATGCTGTTTGATCGAGAGACAGCCAAGTCCCTTCCTTTTTCTATTTTTTTTTTTTTTTTTTTTTTTTTTAAAAAGCGGCCAGAACGTCAAAACGAATCAAATAAAGCACTTTTCACCAAAGTTTGAGTGGGCTGACTGGGGCAGTTTAAACCGGATTGGTAATATTGTTTTTGGGAGAAACGTTTTGGTAGGATGATGTGAGACAATATTTGTACGTTTAGGCGTGTTAAGTGAACATTTAAATGCCGACTGTCAATGTGAGTGTTCCGCACTTTGTTCTTTTTATTTACCATGTTTTTAACGATCGAATAAGACATGTTTGTCAAAGGCCCGCTTGTCTGTACTACACAACAAATCTGCATTAATTTTACACCTAACTTCCTTTCTTTCATTTCTATTTTTTTGCCTTATCACTTGTGAGGCTGCAGTCTGTCTCTCTGTTTTTTTTGTTTTTCCCCCCCCCCCCCCCCCCCCCTTTTTTGTTACAATTGTTTTACTCTGTGTATGTATTTTCTGCTGTACTGAGTGTTCGTTTATGGAACTCAGCTGTCCCGCCGCTTGGAGAACTATTTCCTGCAGGCGGCAGGATCAACTTGATTTCCACGAGCAAAAGTGAAGGTTCCTGTCAAACTGGAGACACAAGATAAGCGTGCATGGCGTCTCCTGAATTCTTTTCCTACTGAAAAGAAAACTGTCTGTAAGAAATAGAGTTCTTAGATGTTAGCCGGGTGTGAACTCATTTCAATACATACTCAAGTTTTGTAAAGTACATTTTGTCCATTTCGTATCATGAGCGAATGAACAGCGCTCCTGCTAGATCATTCCTAACATGACCTTTCAAAACGTTCTCCCATCTGGTAAGTACGTTACTTGTATTTCGTATCATGAGCCAAAGAAGGGTACCCCAGCTACATCAGCCATGAATGGCCCCTCGCGATCGCTGGGCTGTAGGGATGATGCAAAATACTCTTACGAGTTTCATTTGGGAATTAACGAGTTTCCTGGCTGAATTTTCGTTGGCAACATAACTAAAGATGTCACACTCCCTTTTTTTTTTTTTTAGCCCTTTGTTCACACATTGTTGATGAGTGTTGACACACATCCTTTCATATAAAAAGTGAATACACAGCTTAACAATTTTCTCTTGATTACGCATGACAGGAATGAGGACCAGTCCGGAAGGATGGCGGCGGCTAAACTGGCATCAATGCTGGAAGACATGAACAAGACGGAGGAATCCCTGAGGAGTCATGAATCACCTTTCATCAGAGCCATGCTCATGTGTGACATCGAGGTGAACATCGCTTCTTTTTGTCTGCAAACCAAGTGACCAGTTCATCGCCGCCTGTCTTCAGGGAGAGGCTGTCACAACTCTGCCATCGCAGCCGCGGCTAGTACCACAAACTGTCCCAGATGCTGGCCGGCTGCCTGATTTGGGAGGCAACTTCTGGAACACGTGGGCAGCCGCGCTGCTCCTGGGTCAAACTTTTAGAGCAGCCGAGGACATAGTGTCGCATTTTCGTCAGCATGTCTTTTCGGAACTGTTCACGACGTTCCTCTTCAACGTCCCAGACGACGAGGGCCTGTCTTTGTTCGAGATGCTTCTGGATCGGTGCTCCGTGAATGACAGGAGCATCCTGTGGACTGTAGTGTTCTGTGTCACCAGTAAACCCTCCACCTCTAGGCTAGCTGCTTTACTTCGCTCGAGCAACGATGTCGTGCGTGAAATGATGCCCTATTACAGTGTAATGACGGCTCATTTCCCTCTGCTGACGGTGAAGAAAACTGAAAAGGAATGTTTTGGCGAGACGCACTCCGCGTCGAATGATTGTCTGGCGATGCTCTACGAAGCAGGACTGTTCGCTGCCTTCGCGACGAGTACTCTTTTTAAAGCGTCAAGAATGTTAGCAGCCACCCTCGTAGTGCAGCACGGGATGCCGGACGCGGTGCGCTTTCTGTACACCGCTGGCGTGATGAGCAACCATGTGCTCCATGAGCTGAGGCAGAAACTGGAGAACCCCCGGATCACAAGTTTGAGCCCGATGTGGACGCGCATGCTGCCGGACAGATCCGAGAGTTCATCTCCCACAAGGCGACGCAGCCATGTTCTTGCTGACCCTCTCTGCCTCAGGGAAACGTCGCGCCAGGTGGGCTGCGGCCACGCCCGGCGGAGGAATATCAAGGCGCTGGAAGAGAAACTCCCAGGAGATTTACTACATC
>JADBJO010007684.1:30000-32500 GCA_016801955.1 Conus betulinus | reverse complement strand
AAAGAAATGAACTGTTTAATAATAAGCCAAAGGACTGGCGCTCGATCGAGAGACAGCTCACCCTCTTCCTAAATTCTTAAAGCGTCCAGAACGACCAAATGTGTATCAACAAAAGCACATGCACCAGACTTTGAGAAGACTGACTGAGGCAGTTGACACCGGGCTGTTCTATTGGTTGGAAGAAGGCGATTGGCTGGACGATAGGAGACAGTCGTTGTGCATTTCAGCGTGTTAAAATAAATGTGTAAATGTGTAGTTCATTTCCCGTTTCGTGAACCTGTCTCAGGACACATGAATCCCTAATACATTGTGCGCTAAATTGAAATTAAAAAAAAAATGCCGCAGTGCAGTTTTAATAATCCAATTCAGTCCCACTTTGGGAGTAGAAAATACACGATAATCATCATCAGCTCACAAATCAGGAATATTCAAAAATGCATTTCATGTCTTTTTTTTTTTAAAGTGTCCCTCCACCCTCAAAACTCAAGGCGAAGAGGTAGTAAAAAGCAAAACATAACACGTTTATCAGACGATGGAAACAACGACTGCAAAACATTCCGTTCTATGAATGGGTGACCTGCCAGTTTTAACTAAAACGAGAAAAGTGACTTTTTTTAAACACGCTTCATCTGATATCCCCTCCCTCCCTCCTTCCTCTCAATGCCCACCCTCATCACCATTTATGTTACCACCACCACTGATTATAAATTTGTTTGTTTTTTTTTTTAATAAAATATCAGAAACAAAAATAGCAACTACATACTCTTCAGCAATAGATACAAGACAGGAACACACATAAAAACCAACAGAACAGAATAAGCATCAATTGATGGAATGACAGTTTGCATATATCTCTGTCAAATCAGACTAAAAGAAAGTTCTAGAAACAGCAACGAGATTCTATCTGATTTGCAAATTGCTGTCCTCGGCTGAGTTCTGATAGACACTCCTTTAAGGTACCGGCACCAAAGAACGTCTCTCTTTCTGGCCCTTTGTCTTGTACTTCACAAAGCTGTTCAGCATCGGCTCGGAACTACCCCCTCGTTCCTTTCTAAACCATTCTCCTAACAAAGTGTTACAGTCGAATTGTACAAAGATCCGAGACAAAGACGTGTATATTCCCATCTCCAACTTTATATCCCTGATTTTTTTGTTTTAGCACCATGATTATTTTTTCAATGGCAAAAATACAAACAAATAAACAAAAATACAGTGTGCTGCTTTGGAGGGAACTCAGATTTATAACACAATACAAACAGATGAGTGATTTTTTTTCATGTGTCTTAGCTAGACGTTACAAATAATAGACATGAAAAAATGCACAAAAACAAGACTTCCCTGATCATAGAATGAGAACATGCTTTTTAATGTCTGCCATTTGTAACATCTGATAAGACCTATTTGCCGAAGATCCACTTGTCTCTCTTGCATTGCATATTAAATCAGTTTTACATTACATCTTTTTTTCTGTGTTTATTGATGTTCTGCCTGATCCATAATGCATTGCGGAAAGTCTTCCGCGCATATTTACTCCATGTTTGTACCTTTTTGTTATCAATCTCTTGTAGAGCTATAATTTTCCCTTTACTGAGTGTTCGTTGACTGAGCGCACCTGTCCTGTCTTTGGGAGGACATCAATCATCCTTGTGGCAGGTGGCAGGGTCTCATTGATTTCGGCCAGTACACATGTCCAGGCTCATACCACACCAAAGACGCCAGACAGTTCGTGACAAAATGAGTGTGCAGCATTGTCTTCACTGCCTTTTCCGACACAAACAGAATTCTTTTAAAATAAGAAATAGGTTTCAAAGCTATTTCCCGCGTGAATTCATTTCAAAACGTACTCTTGTCTCGTACTCTACATTTCTTCCATTTCGTATCATGAACGAATGAGCGGCGCTGCTTCTGGATCAGTCCTCATATGGCCCCTTTCAAAACGTGCAGTAGTTTGGTAAACATACATATTGGTTTTGATTTCCTCCTCTGGAGCCAGTGAACGATGCTTCTGCCATACCAGTCCTGACATAGCCCCCACCCCCACCCCCACCCACCCCCAAAGGCACTTGGCTGGGTCATGAAGGCAATTTGATACATGCTGGACACAAGATTATGCCCTGTTTTGCATCTGTGTACTAGCCAAGAAGTAGACTGGCGTTCAATATATTCATAACATAATAGAAAATAAATTACGGGTTGATTTAATCCGTGTTATTTATAAGCGTGGTGCTGTATTGAAGATTATAAGAAACAGACAAAGAAAACGAACGAACGAACGTAACGAACGGAGAGACAAACGAACCGATGGACGTATGGAAGTCATTGACAAATTTGTGCACTAGTCGACTTGTATGCAACGCAACGTAATGGTTCTGTGCTGTAGCATTTTGAAATGGGTATATTGTCATATATTGGGAAGAAAATATATTCAAGGCCCGTAGACCAATGATTCTAGAGACTATAAGAACTTCACTGTGTCTTTGGTACACTATCATAAGGGGCC
>JADBJO010007684.1:0-22500 GCA_016801955.1 Conus betulinus | reverse complement strand
AAATTCTCAGAGACAGTTACCAAGCAGGAATGTTCCCCATTCCCTCTAGTTATACCACGTAATCATCATTTTTTTTCCGGGCACACTATTCGCAACGTCTCATCAGTAGTGGAAGATATAGAAGAGTTCACTCTCCTTGCTTACGCTCACTAGCACTTCCAACCTTCTTCTTCTTCTTCTTCTTCTTTCAGGTAGACACATTCGATTTGCCGAAAAATATATTTCACGATTGAGAGAGGAAAAATGAGACCAAAACAGACAGCTACGAACATGAGGTTGTACAGTTATATGTGGAGCGGCTGTTAGTCTTCACATTTTTCAGGCCCCAAATATTCAATCAGTCCCGGACAAAGCTTTGAGCCTGACTTTGAGCAGATTGGCCTGCTGTCCCGTCTGGGTGCACTCTACACTTAGCAATGGTCCCGTACTCCGTTCTGCGGGGGGGGGGGGGGTGGGGGGAATTTGAAAATGGTGCGACAGCTGGATGGTTGCCTAAATCTGCGGATGCAGGGTACTGGCAATTCATGGAGATCAGATTCTTGTGAAATTGGTCGAAATGTATAGAGGGGAGGGGGGTTGGGTGGGAGGGAGGTGTGGGGGAGGGGGTAGTGCCTTTCATCTCCTACACAGCAGTAGAAAATCACTCAAAGTTGGTCAGCATATTCTCTACACTGAAAGTGTTTCTCTACATCAGACACGCTTACCTCTTTGTCCGACGTTGGACAGCCCAGTTTTTTTTTTTTTTTGTTTTGTTTTGTTTTTTTTCTTTAAATACTTTTGTCTTTCATGAGAGCCTCCTGGATGGAGGGTCCTCCAAACTGAGCGAGCACATTCTGGCCTGGTCTGCCGGACGTCGTCCAAGCCTTGTCGTTCATTACTTTTGCTTTCTTGGTGGATAGGGTCTAATGGAGAAAGCCGAGAGACTTGCTTGCTGTCTGGGTCATGGGGCTGATATAGGGCTTCCGAGACATGACCCCTGACAGTTTGACGCCAAGATTCCTGGCGGCTCTGACCTCTTTCAGTGACTGGCTCTGAAGAGTGTGTGATCTCTCGTAGGTCCTCTAACGCTAGGTCGCTCTGAGGATTTTTTTTTTTTTTTTTTTTTTTTTTTTTTGTTCCGACACCCTGTCCACAGCCACGGCCCGGTCGGCCCCGCCGCAGCCCCGGCACCGGCAATCCACAGGCAGCAGTCAATGTCAAGTCGTCAAGAGGCAACCCACCGGAGGAGACACTGCACTGCCGCCGAGTCACTTCAGTGGTGTTCAGTGGCGCCTGTTCTGATCTAACATACGCAGGACACCACCTACTAAGCCCCCTACTGACGACAATAATTGCTTAGTCGCGGAGCCGGCGTGAGTGAGCTCTCCCTCCGGAGGGAGCCACCACGTCCGTCCAACGACAGCCCCCATGGACTCGCCGATACCGGTGACCCCGACGGAACCAAACCAAGGCCTCAGACGTGTAGAGGACATCGAAACTGAGGTCACCATGATGAGAGCAGGGCATGAAGGGCCACAGAATTCGAGACTTTTTTTTTTATGCTGATCGACGAGAATGAGGATGATTATGATGATGCTACGGATTTCCATTTCGGTCTGAGACTACATGACAGGGCTGTACTCTACGCTTCCTCTCATAATATATCCCGGCGTCAACAGGCCTGAGAGATACAGACACCCGCAGTGTTGGTCAGGAAATTTGAGCAATACTCTCAGAAACGCATCCATTAAGTAGATAAAACTCGACTGTGTGGTCCCAGTCTTCCCAGCTGAGTCCGCAGCAAACTCAACTCTGGGTAGGAGCCGGTCGGGGCAGAAAAACCCACATGACTTCTGATGGGATTCGAACCCACGACCTCCCAGCCGGGAGTCCGCGACGCTAACCACTTCGCCACGGCGGCTGGTTCGCTCTGAGGATTTGACTCGACACTTGGCCAGTAACACTCATGTGCCAGTGGTCTTTCCATATAATTAGGCAGGGAAGTTTGGCCGTTGTCAGGTGAGACAGAGTTTTGGCAAACAGTGTCATCTACAAGTGGCCTTGCACAGGAGTCGGTCGTTTACATACAGAAGGTGACCCTTACTATGTTTAACTCAATTATGCCAGAAATCATATTCTTCCACACACACACACACACACACACACACACACACATACACACACACGCGCGCGCACGCACGCACGCAGGCACGCGCGCGCGCACACACACACACTCACACACTCACACACTCACACACACTCACTAATTCACACACACACACACACACACACACGCACGCACGCATGCACACACTGCACACACACACACACACACACACACACACACACACACACACACACACACACACACACACGAGTCCTTATCGTTCTCAAGACAACCATATAGTAACACATCAACCGGCAGCAACCAGAATGATGTTAAGGTCAGTTATGGAAATTGAAACCATTAAGGAGTTGATCAGGAAAAAGGTAACTACAATTGCTTGACTATGTACCCATTGACTCCCGTGAGAAAACTTGCAGCGAAAAGAAACTCAACAAACAACGTAAAGGTTCTTTTCGATCAGAGAGAGAGAGAGAGAGAGAGAGAGAGAGAGAGAGAGAGAGAGACAGAGACAGAGACAGAGAGACAGAGACACAGACAGACAGACAGACGAACGGACAGACAATGCCAATGCTAAAGAGTTTAGTAGCAGGAAAGATATAGTCCGCGGACAATTGAAACCACCCAAATATTGGTTATTATCGATTGGCGAAAATTACGACGGTTTTGAGCAGTACGGTATGGTTTTCTTTGGATGCTAAATGCAGTTGATAAAAAGAAGTGGAAATGGTGGTTGTAAACAGTCCATTCCAAGACAGCTACCAGTCACCCCATCTAAAATGAGAACATAAGGGGGATGGGGGTGGGGGTGGGGGGTATTTCAAAAATGTTAACTTGATATTCAGTCATCGGACTGTATACTATGGTTTCCGGACAGAGTGAAAATGTTGAATTCTCGCCATGAACGTTTCTTTTTCTGCCCCCCCCCCCCCCCCCCACCGCCGCCCTCTCCACCCCCCCCCCCCCCCCACACCTCCTTTCTTGAACCCCACCCGTTCTATCTGCACGACCCACATTCTTCTCTTTCTTAACTCCTTCACAGGGAATTATCTGTATAGATAACATGAAGGAGACTCAAAGCGGTACAGGGACCTAAACATTTCCTTCCGTGCCTCCTTTCCGTTCAAGAGTTTCTTTCAGTGAAAGCAAACGAACGAACAGACAAACGAGAACCACAGTGAAGCTGATCTGTTAAAGGATAACGGCGATGTATATTCCCCCTTATCGTGCCAGAGGAATTAGTCATTAAAACTGACAGAACAATGTGCGTGAATGCAAAAGAGGTACAAAACGTAGTCCTTCCGAAGACCTGTTCGTAACAGCGTTTGGGGATGATTGTTTGTGTATGGGAAGAATCGGGGACGAGGAGGGGGGGGGGGGGGGGGGGGTAAAAGTCTGAGGGGGGGGGGGGAGATTGGCGAGAATGTGCGTTGAGTGAAGTGGGCGATGGTGGTATGTACGCACTTGTAAGTAAACGGGTGGGTGGGTTTGGACCAGGGGATGAAGGTTGGTGGGGTTGAGAGCTGAAATGAAAAAAAGCCTTGCTGAGTACTGAAAAGAATATTTAAATATTATTTGTCTTGTATGATTGTGTTACCGTCAGGTCAGTATGGAAAACGTAAGAAGAAAATGTTTTCTATTTTACCGTTATTAAAAGAGGATGATGTCTAATATACGCTAAATGCGCTTAATATGAAATTATTAAGCAATATTTGATTTTTCGACGATATTAATTGCCCTTTACTGAAATTCGATGGACACCAGCCACCGTAGCAGAGTGGTTAACGTCGCGGACTCCCGGCTGGGAGGTTGTGGATTCGATTCTCGTCAGAGCCATGTTGGATTTTTTTTTTCCCCGACCGGCTCCTACCCAGAGTTGAGTTTGCTACGGGTTCAGGTGGGAAGACTGGGACCACCTAGTGTGTGTGTGTGTGTGTGTGAAAAAATTCTTTCGGTGTATCCATAGCACGTACACTACTGTCAGAGCTAGAAATTCGTTCTGGTGTAAAATTGACAGACTATAATAAACTGTACTCGAGGGATAAAACAAGGGGATGTTACAAGTCCGGTGCTGTTTTCTTTATTTATAAATGAATTAGCAATAGAAGTGATTCAAAATGGCGTGTGTGTGTGTGTGTGTGTGTGTGTGTGTGTGTGTGAGAGAGAGAGAGAGAGAGAGAGAGAGAGAGAGAGAGAGAGAGAGAGAGAGAGAGAGAGAGCTCTGTATTTGGTATCATTACAAAATCAGCCGTGACTTACAAAATCGTTTTGTTTCAGACGGTCATTTTCGCACGACAAGAAGAAAGACCGCGGCAGATCTCCAAGCACACGAAGATGGCTGCGGTGCTGACAGAACTGCGTCGTAAAATGGAAGAGATTGAGGAGTCGCTGGCGAAAAAACCGGACCCTTTCGTGCGAACGATGAACATGCGTAGAATCGAACGTGGTATAGCCTCCATGTGTGAGGACGACGTACACCAGTTCATCACTGCTTGTGTCCAACAACGTTGTTTCCACTGTGTTGTCGCGGCGGCCGTGCACACTAAGAGTTTGGACCTGATCTTAGGCCAGCTGCCAGATTTGGGGAAAGCGGTTCTGGAATGAGTGGGTAGCCGTGCTGATCATAAGACAATTATGGACACCGGTCGAGACCATACTGATGTGTTTTTTGGTCGGTACAGGTTCTCTGAACAAATGAATACCCTGGCTTTCAAATTTTCAGACGACCAAGGTCTGGGTGTGTTCGCCATGCTTGAGTGTAGCTGCTCCGAGGCCGATCTGGACATGCTGACCCACGTAGTAACGCATGTGTTCGATAAGCCCTACCGCGAGAAGTTGACTATCTTAACCTATTCTCACAACACGACCGTACGAACAGCCGTTTACTATTATTCTGCTATGACAGGTTTTCTTCCTCTGTTTTCGAAAACGGATGGGCTGAAAAATGTGTCCATGAGAAAAAGATTCTTAAGAAATAACTGTCTGGCCACGGCGTATGAGGCGGGCCTGTTCACCATTTTGGCGACGAGCGCGATCGCCAAAGAGACGAGACGGAAAGTGGCGACCTTTTGCAGTGCACAACCTCTTGCTAGACGCGGTACACTTTCTTTATGAAGCCGGCGTGATGAACAGCCACCTTCTCTTTCATCTGAGCCATGACAGGAGGTTGCTCGACAAGCTCGAAAAGGTACAGGAAAGACCAGGCAGCGCTCCAGTTCATGACGTGGATGTGGACAGCGCTAGAAAGATCCGAAAGTTCCTGTCCTACAATGCCTCTCACCCACGTTGTTTGATGGTCCTCTGTCTGATGGAGGTGTCAGTACACCTCAGCTGGGGCCACCACAGGAGGAGGGGTAAAGTCGACAATTTGGAAGTACCTAAAAGTTGCTAAAGATTGGCTTATGCTGAAAGACAGCCGACGGCTGTTGCAACCGTAGCTCTGTGACCCTTGTCGCACTTTCCTCCGTCAGCCATTTCAAAGCTAGGGTTGGCTCCTTTGAGCGTATGTGGTCCTCAAAAGCAACACTTCAGTACTACTAGTGAAGTCAGTTTTTCGTCGTCTGAGACAAAAGGAAAATGGTTCCAAGTCCGGCTGATCAACCACCCCGCTACCCTTCGTCCTTTCCCGCACGCTGCCTGTGTGTGTGTTGTGTGTGTGTGTGTGTGTTTTGTGTGTGTGTGTGTGTTGTGTGTGTGTGTGTGTGTGTGTGTGTGTGTGTGTGTGTGTGTGGAGGAGGGAGAGAGAGAGAGAGAGAGAGAGAGAGAGAGAGAGAGAGAGAGAGAGAGAGAGAGAGAGAGCAAGCACGTTATGAAAGAAATATAGCTGGATTAAGGAAAACAAAATGATAATGCTGTGTGTCTTTGGCTCTCTCTTCCTCCCATTTCCCGTACACTAATTTCCTTCATTTCGTTCTAATCGCTGTCCCTCTCTCTGCATCCCTCCCTCTCAGTCTGTCTGTCAGTCTGTCAGTCTGTCTCTGTCAGTCTGTCTGTCTGTCTGTCTGTCTCATCTCTGTCTCTCTCTCTCTCTCTCTGTGTGTGTGTGTGTGTGTGTGTGTGTGTGTGTGTGGTGTGTGTGTGTGCTTTAATCTATACAGGAAAAGAACCTTCATTTTTTTGGGGGGTTCAGTAATACAGGAGTAAGGAAGCGGATGATGAGGGGGGGGGGGGGAGTGTGGAGTGGGGGGGGGTGGGTTGTGAATAACCGGAAAGTGGTCGGGTATACAATTGCCTCAAAAAGCAGACGACGACGCGCGTGCTGTACCTGAAACTTCACTGTCTCCCCTTTGCATTTTTTTTTTGTGTTAAAACCATGTATCATATAACCGCTTGCGATGTTGATCGTGCTGAAGTCGATCCTGCAGACTCTGCACCGACTGTTTATGGCCTTTGGACTGTTTCAAGAAAGTTGTCCAGTTTACAAAAGCGGCAGTGGAATTTACGTCGGGCGTAGATTGTTTCAGGGTTTTTGTTGTTGTTGTTGTTTTGTTTTGAGATGCTTGAATATGAATGACACGTCGTTGGTGCTGTACAATGAACAGATGGGCAAGTCGAACACGGATATGCATTTATTTTTCGTTTTTTCAGGCTTATTTCTATTTTCCTTTTTAATAAAACATACTTCGAAAGTCTGTAAAGGATTCCCTTTTTTGTGCGAATTCCTGTTGACGTGTGCACCAGACGCACTCAAAGAAATACATAAAGATGTTCAACACAGACATGCATGCATGTGAACCTGAACCTGTACACACACACACACACACACACACACACACACACACACACACACACTGTTATAAACATAATTTTCTATGTTGACTGAACGATTCCAATTTTTGACATGCACTGTGTTGTTTTTTGTTTGTTTGTTTGTTTTTTTTTATTCTCCCTCCGAGTTGTGTCAAGCATGAGTATTCGTTAAATCAAAAGAAAATCAACCCTTTGACAAAAAATGATATGACATTTGTTTTTGCACTTGCCTCTTTCCAACAACAACTCCTGCCCCGTGCGTCACCGCCCTCCTTTGTGTGTCTGGCAGTGCGGTCTGTGTCTGTGGTCTGTCTTCTTTCCCCCCTGTCTGTTTCTGTCCCCCCCTCTCTGTCTGTCTGTCTGTCTGTCTGTCTGTCTGTCTGTCTCTCTCTCTCTCTCTCTAATTTTTTTTTTGTACAGCATTATCGTCAATCATGCTTAGTTGCTAATCACGCTTAGTCCCTTAGGCCGGATGGAAAAAAAGAAAGAAAGAAAGAAAGAAAAAAAAAAATATATATATATATATATATATGTGTGCGTGTGTGCGTGTGTGTGTGTGTGTGTGTGTGTGTGTGTGTGTGGTGTGCGCGCGCGTATATATATTTGTTTATCTGTTACCTTTGGAAATAAGAGATTATCAACAAAAAATCAATCAATCGATCAGTTATCAATAAAATCAATCAATCAGTCAATCAATCAATCAGTCAGTCAATCTCTCTCTCTCTCTCTCTCTCTCTCTCTCTCTCTCTCTCTCTCTCTCTCCCCCCCCCCCCCCCCCCCCCGTTGATGCTGCAATTGCATTGACGAGTACAATCTTTTCACACAAAGGTTAAAGGACCTGTGACCTGTAGTGAAATAAGGCGTTTGGGAATGAAACGAAACTGTCGAGTTTGATTGAACACTGTTCTTGAATAGTTCATAGTTCGCACTGTTTCGCTCACTCTAACCCCACCCCACCCCCCTCCTCTTCCCTTTTTATGTATGCTCAACAGTACTTTAAAATCATTGAAAACAAACCAGAATATAAATCTGATTAGTCAATCATCCCGCCGAACAAAGTTTGAATTATGCACTAGCAGCCTATGAATGGAGTGCATGAAGGGTTATGCTCAGGTGATAAATTCGGTGCTAAAGGAGAAGCATGCCCCCCTCCCCCCCCCCCCCCCCCCCCCCCCCCCCCCCCCCCCCCCCCCCCCCCCCCCCCCCCCCCCCCCCCCAAAAAAAAAAAAAAAAAAAAAAAAAAAAAAAGACTGGTTTGTGTGAGGGTTCCAAGACGGCATTTCCGGCAGAGAAGAGACCCAACAGCCGGGGGTGTAGCAATGTGTCATTTAGCGTCGCACGACCTCAGACGGGCAGTGTTGATCCATGCCTGCAGTCTGGACATCACTGAATCACCAGTCACCGAGATCACCGATTCCTCAGGTTGACAGTTTGTGCTACAGGACCATCACTGCGGAGCGTCTCAGATCAGAGCTGGACAGGACGACATGCGTCGGTGTCACCCAGCAGACCTTCTGCAATCTTCTGCATCAATGCATTCTGCGTATCAGAACTGATGCCCTCTGGTTGCCACATGCATAGACACTTAGCCAGACTCTCATTACACACGTCATCAATGTTGGAAGATGCAACAGCAGAACGAAAAGGTATTTTCTGACGAGTCTGGGTTCACAATGACAAATAGCGATTGTGTACAACACGTCTGGCGGTGCCCATGAGAAGGATTCGTCAATGCCTACCTTCGAGTACCAGCATAGAAATGTCTTGTTGATGGTCCGGAGAGGGTTTCATCTTCACGGCAGCTCCTCGCTCCATCTCGTTCGTGGTGCTCTGACTGGTGTCCAGTCCAGAAACCAGACTGTGCGGTAGGTCAGGGGCCCCGATTTCATGCCGCGAAATGACAAGACTGCAGCGCATCGTGCGCGAGCGGCGACCTACCTCCTCTTGCTGCAGCAGTAAGATCAGCGGCTTGTCCGGTCAGCATGTTCGTTCGAGGTTGCTTCCATTGGGCAACGTCCGGGGCATCCTTGGACGCCACTTCTTTTTTGAAAATTGACATCGTAGCTTTCAGGCTTACGGATACTGATGTACTTATTAAGCTGGACCCTAGCTCAGAAAACCTGTTTCTCTCCAGTGATGAGAGAGAAACCAATGGCAAGCGTGAGAAGCTGTTCATACGAAACTAGACATTTGTCAGTTAGGTGGTTAGTGACCCTCACCTTAGCGGGAACAACTTATTATTTGACATATCCAAATGAGACGAATCATCTGTCGTATTAATCTCCCGTACAGTACTCCTTTTTTTTCGCTGCTTCAGCTTGTAAGTCTGTCAGTACGTGAACCGCAACTAAAGTTCTTACTTATCCATTGTTTGCGAGAGAACTTGACGGACATAGCACTCAGGGGAGATAAATCATTTCTTCTAGTCTTCGCCCCCACCTCTCATACTTTTTTTTCTCTCTCTCTCTCTCTCCCTGATCTCAAGCATGTCGGACAATGGAGAACAATTAAAAACTCCTCTCTGCCTTCACCGGACAACAATCTGCCAGTTGGATTCTGCGCGGTGTTTGTAACGTCACGCTCAGTCCTGTAAACAATGAATGGCTTCAAGTCGGTCCACGCACAGAGGCAGGATACCCGTCCCTCCTCCTCAGCATAGTACACAGTTTCTCTTCCCTCTTCTGTTAATCCAAGGAACACAGCATATGACCGATACTCATCCCCACGTACCAAAGAAAAGTGAGGAACGTTCCAGAACTTTTTCGCCCATCTGCAAACGCTGATGTTGAGCTCGACCGTGCTTGGGATATTTTGTAGATCCAGAAACACTACGGTAGTCCTGTTTAAAAGACCGGGTATTTGCTATGATCTTGTCCCTTTTCGTACAGACATTCAAATGGTGTAGCACACAAGGTACATTGCTAAGATCTCGTCTCTTATCACAAAGACTTTAAAAGCGGTCTCGCATACAAGGTCTTTGGTTTTGTCGAATTTGGTTCAAAGTGTCCATCCTTTTTTCTTCAAAGGGCGTTTACTGACCAGTCCAAGCCCCAAAACAGAGTTGCGCGCTACTAGTTATTGCCCAGCGGCTCATGCTCGAGAATTTCCAGACCACTCTCCGTCTGACAGCTCCATGTACTCAGCTAAATTCAGAGCTTTAATCCCTGCATTCAAACGGGTCTGTCATTTGGACGTAATTACAAAGAATCAGAGCTTCGTTTTGTTAGTTTGTTTCTTTCTTTTAAGCCAGTACAGTGGATGTAGACAGTTGACTAAGCTGAACCATCGAAGCAGGTTTTACGAATCCAGCCCTAGAAAAAATCGATTCTGGTACCAATGTAAAGTCTTCTAGAAGAGGATTCAGAAAGCAGCTTTCATTTGACATTTACAGTGGACGCAGAACATTGACGTGCCTCTCAAGACAATAAGAACTCTGTCACATTGTCCTGTCCGTTTTCTGGTCTGCTCTATCTGTCTGTCCGTTTGTCTCTGTCTGTCTGTCTGTCTCTGTCTGTCTGTCTTCTCTCTGTCTGTCTCTCTCTCTCTCTCTGTCTGTCTCTCTCTCTCTCTCTCTCTCTCTCTCTCTCAACGTTCCATCAAAATGATAACTTTAATTCCAGTCGTGGACGCGCATGCACGCACACACACACACACACACACACACACACACACACACACACACACACACACACACACACACACACACACACACACACACACACAACACACGCACAGAGAGAGAGAGAGGAGAAGAAAAAAGAGAGAGAGAGAGAGAGAGAGAGAGAGAGAGAGAGAGAGAGAGAGAGAGAGAGAGAGAGAGAGAGAGAGACGGATACTGATACTTTATTCACAAGTAGGTCATTGCCCCTCGTGAAGGGGTGCATCTGGAATTGGAAATTATTCAAATGATTTTAAACGGCCAAAACTGATTCAATGCCATACATTGGAAAGAAGAACATATCGTACCTTAAATGATTTGTACAAGTAAATGGACAGGTTTCTAGCTGTTCGTTCATTATTTGATACTAGAAATAAACGTAATTTGAAAAACGACTTGGAAATCTATAGTATTTTAAATGTCTATGATGTTCCTTAATTTCGTTTTTTTTTAATGGACAGCAGAGACCACAAAATGCACTTCGTTGTCTTTCTCTTCTTACCACAATGGACAAAATAAAATCAATCGGGGTAGGTTGTTTGCATCGATATCTACGTGCAGCAATATCTGAAATACCCATTCTGGACTGTATTGTATTGATCTTGATATGTCTGTCTAGATTCAAGATTAAATGCATTTTATCGACCGCCATTGTGAAAAAGTCTAACATACACTAAATCTGTCTCTGTCTCTGTTTGGACTGGAACGAAATCTCATTCTTGCCATCGGCAAAGCGCGAGAAACTGTTCGCCTCCCTCAACACCTTGGCTTAACCACACCTAACCAAAACCAAACATGTGTAACTTTGGAGCGAATGTTAGATGCCCAGCGTGCCTTATCACTAGAGTCTAGCTCAAATAATGTTGTATCTGCTTTTCGTGGTAATCTTGACTCATCCATTCTTGTTAGCTTTGATTAGCAGTGCATAGACCTAACGGCAAAATTTATGTGAATCGGGTATCTCTTCGAATCTCCATATACCAGATCATTCGGTGTTTGTATTTGAATCCCCAAAAAGTTTTAAGAGCAAAGAAACTTCGCTTTTCACAGAAATGTGCAGCAGTACTTAGCCCCCCACAACTCAGCACCATACTTAACAATTCGTTGTATCTGCGCATCAAATACTTTCAAATATACGGCAAGAGAATTGTATTTTTTTAAATTTCAGTCATTTTTGCAATATACATAACAATGCATGCTTCGCTTTGCTGGCAAGGTTCTGACAGGAAACAGTAAATCTCAACCGTGTTGAAAAATAGATGCCCTAATATTTATAAAACATTAAAAACAGGCATAAAGATTACAATGCAAGTCCAATGTTCACTTTCCTGCTAAGTAATTGCCTTTTTCCAAATACAATTGTAATTATTTTGAAATTCAAGTTCACATTTAGACAGAACGTTGTTGCTGCCCTATATAGACTATTTCGTTGCGTCTGCAGCCCAACTATTGTTTCCGACAGAAGAGCTACGTCATCTGCCAAAAGCAACATAATAGTTCGACATAATCATGCGTAAATGTTGCACCATGCCTCCCATTTCTAATCACTTCTATTACTAATTCATTTATAAATAAAGAGAACAGCGCCGGACTTGTAACATCCCCTTGTTTTTTAACCCCTCGGGTACAGATTGTTATAGTCTGTCGATTTTACACCAGAACGAATTCTAGCTCTGACAGTAGTGTACATGCTATGGATACACCGAAAGAGTTTTTCCTTTTATACATTTTTTTTTTATCAGAGTAGGCCACACTGGGTTTATTTCTGTAGAGTCAATGTTGACGTTAGACACTACAGTAAATCTGTTGTCTAAATTTGTTTCAAGCAAGTGTTTGAAGTGTTTATACCAATCATTAATTGTTATATGTTTACGTGGTTACTTCTTTTTGAAGAAAGTCAATGGACGTTTTCCCCAGAACTTTCTCTGATCACTTGTACAGTTAACTAACAACCCTACCAATTACTCATTATGCTTTTTTTCTCTGAATTTGAGCACATTGAAGATAAAGAAACCCGAAAGTGCTGAGGAGGACCCAGAGAAGCACTATCTTCACCTGCCTTTAGAGCAGTCCTGTACCACCCTTGGAGGCCTGCGCTGTGTTGACGATGGGTACTAAATGTGAGCACATTCTTATACTCTTTCCTAACTGTTCAGTAAGCATCACATTCAGATCTATCCTTCGTTTTTCGTTATGTTTTTAGCAATCCTTTTTCTTTCGATTTACTTAGTTTGCATTCTTTGTCATACCAGCCATTTTCTTCATCTTTTCTTGTTCACACATATTTTTTTATCATGTAATAAACATATTAAAAGCTCCATTGCAGTCACAATCAATCATATGAATCGCACTGTCAAGAGAGATGACAATGCTTTATCCCAATGCATTACATTGGCGTAAGAATGTTTGAAAATAACAATTCCACACAAGTTTTCTTTTTCATAACCTCACGTTCCTTTGCAACGGTCAAAGGCACGGACATAAGATTCGGCAATTCAAAATAAAGCTCAACGGGTACATGGTCAGACGCCAATCGTTCCGATACAAATAAACTGCAAGACGATAAAACAAGTGAACACAATTCTCGGGAAGTCAGAAAATCGTCATTTACACTGCACCCTGACATATATATATATATATATATATATATATATATATATATATATGTGTGTGTGTGTGTGTGTGTGTGTGTGTGTGTGTGTGTGTGTGTGTGTAGTGCCCACCAAGGTCACCATGACATATATTCCATTTAGTATACACAATCCAAGCGAAAGACACATATCCAACATTTTCCGTAGTTATTGGCTGCACTGTCGGATGATTTTGTTTTCGAAAAAAAGTGGACCAACTGGCTGTATATCAACACCTTATATATATATATATATATATAATATATATAAAACAAAACTTGCTCTTATATTTTAGAGTGAAGAAACAGAGGGAAGGTAAGCATTCATATCTGCAGTGGCAGTTAATTCTGCCTAACTAACAGTATGTGTTTGAGAGAGTGAGTGGAGAAGAATAAAAGCTTATCAAATGAGTCTTCAGCAAACGTATAGTCTCCAAGGAGAAGACACTCTCTAATAGGTAGAAAACTCACTAACATATAACTCCTGGTCAGATACCGGTACACTCCTGGGTAGAAAACTCACTAACATATAACTCCTGGTCAGATACCGGTACACTCCTGGGTAGAAAACTCACTAACATATAACTCCTGGTCAGATACCGGTACACTCCTGGTAGAAAACACTAACATATAACTCCTGGTCAGATACCGGTATCCTGTCGATAACCGGTATTTCGATTGATTTCTCCTCAGTGACCGCGGAAAGTGGTAACTTGACTCCTCTGCCTTTTCGGTTTTAAGAAGAATGCTGTCCCAGAAAAGGCTGGTGTGCAATACCGTAGTATGTTTGTTGAGTTTTCAAAAAAAAACAACCCAAGGTGACAGCTAAGAAGCAAAAAAAAATTATGAAGGAACAAAACAAGCTACATTTTCTAGTGAAAAGTAGAAAATATAAAAAGATAACCTCTTAAGACAAAAGTGCTGAGGGCCAGTTCTTGGAATGAATCTGCAAGGAACTAAATTATAACTGACTAATGAATTCCAAGGATAAGTAACCGAGCACCATTCCAGCAACTTACAGAGCAGCTTGGTGTTGCAAAGACTGCACGAAATATTGAATTATAAAACAAAACTTGCTCTTATGTCTTAGAGTGAAGACATAGAAGGAAGATAAACATTCATATCTGCAGTGGCAGTTAATTCTGCCTAAATAACAGTATGTGCTTGAGACGATGAGTGGGGAAGAATAAATGCTTCTCAAATGAGTCTTGCTTTGTTAAGTTTTGTTTTATAATTCAATATTTCTTGCAGTCTTTGCAACACCAAGCTGCTCCGTAAGTTGATGGCATGGCGCTCGGTTACTTATCCTTGGAATTTATTAGTCGATTACATGTATATAAAACAAAAGTAAACAAAAGTAACAAAATATTTAAAATCTGAGCAATTGACCTGGACTTTTCTGACTTTGGGCGCTAGCAAACTTAAGAGCAGTTTGCTCAAAATAAATTAACCAGTAAACACATTAAATTCAAGATTGTTCACAAAAGTCTCTATAAAACAGTTAGAGTCAAAACCGGATAAATAGGAAAGAACATTTTCCTTGTGAATTTTAGAAAGAATACCATTAATATTCCAGTGTAAAAACATTGAAGATTTGAAATGTGTATTACTCATTTCATTTCTGTTATCATACAAAATATGTTTACTTTTGTTACAATTCTCGTTACGTCTTTCGTGATCCGATACTGACGGCTCTGTCACACTGGCATAGCCAGGAATGAAAACACTGCCATTGCTGCTACACATTTTCTTTCATGACAACCCCCGTCTGTAATACTCTGTAATATCACGTGCTTTCACTGTGACGTGTCTCTGCTATATATTTAAATCATCCCTAGTTCTCTGATCAGCTGCGTCATAGTCATAAGACGGAAAACATGCCCATTTTTCACTTTCATAAAAAAAAAATGCCTTTCCATAGAACCAAAAGAAACAAAATCTGAAAGCTGTTTATTCGATGCATTCCCATCACTATTTACGAATCAGTCAGTCATACCCCGGCACCACCATGTTTGTGCTGTCATGGACAGAGTGTTCACTCACTGTGGCAACGTCTTTGTCACCAACACACGCTTCCTTCTCTGCACGGGATTTTTGCATACAGCACACAGAAAATACCGGTGTCGCTGTGCCCCCCCCCCCCCCCCCCCCCCCCCCCCCCCCCCCCCCCCTTACTATTTCTTTGAGGTTTTGTTCATCATTGTCGTCAAGACCACACCTTCTTCCCCTCGATTAGTTGATGGTCGAAGATCATGGCCTCATGTTTTTCCTTCAGTCTAGTTTCTTTAGATGAAAGGTTAGTTTCTTCTTTACCTCTCTGACTCTTAAGTGAAAAATCCTCCCCTAAAACACCTGTGTCCCCTTAAGTTTGTATCTTGCCTTCAAGATTGGAAGGATGCTGGGTGGTTGGTGTGGTTCCTGAAGAACTAGAAAGTGTACGTCCTGAGGTATTGTCCACACTCTCCCCTGCGGTCTCCACTCGTTAGGCTGGTCTGCCACAGAGAATTCTTCTGTGGCCCTGGATTCAGCTCCACGTCGTCGCATTGCCATAAAAAAAAAAAATGTCCCAGAACAAAATCGTCAAGAGGCAGTCAAAGGTGACACAAAGTCTGCCACGTTCCTAAGCTTTAATTCTTTCTGCCTCATAGTCGCTCAAATGTTTTGTTCTTTTCCACATGAAAATTACGCATACTGTCACAAAAACAGCCGCAATGTGCCCTCAAATTCAAGTTGTCCAGAAGGCATGGTGCCATAGGAATCACCTGCAGACTCTGTGTTCAATGGTCAGCTGGATGCCGATTAATTACGTTGCTTGCCGGAGGTAAACAAATGCGCCGCAGACCATGGCGAATTCGGCTCAGAGCCCCCAGGAGAGAGAGAGAGAGAGAGAGAGAGAGAGAGAGAGAGAGAGAGAGAGAGAGAGAGAGAGAGAGAGAGAGAGAAAGCATCGGGCATGACATTTAGAAAATGTAAATTAAGAAAAGAACACAAACGCAAGAAAATAAAATTTGAAAATTTGTAATTCATAGAAACAACAACAACATCAAACCACAACAACAACAACAACAACAACAACAACAACAACCACTGTCGTAAGCATATATACATTAGAAGTGCATATGCACACACTCGAACGCACGCACGCACGCACGCACACACACACACACACACACACACACACACACACACACACGCACACACACACACACACGCGCACATACATGCACACACACACACACACCGTCACATACTACCCATGCGCACCTCAAACCAAGTCCCCAAGACGTAAATTTAACACAGGCACGTGCATACGTGTGCATGCATGTCATAAAAATCTGAAATCCGTACATTGGATGATGAAAAAAAAAAAATAAAATAAAAAAAAAGACTTGATCACGGCGTAATCCAAAACACGTGCAGTCAGTTTAGAGTTGTCCCAAGTGGGAAAAAAAAAACAAACAAACAAACTAAACGCAAACAAAAACCGCCTTTTTGAATGATGTTAAAACTGAATTTTTTTAATGATGCTACGTTCCACCTAAAAAAAAAAAAAAAGGTTGTCACGAAAGCGTCTAGCTTCGGAGGTAGGGAAAGGGGAGGGGCGCAACATGAATGTGTGCAGGGGGAGGGGGGGGGAGGTACAGTAAGTTTTTCGGATTTTGTTTTGAGAAGTATGCTGTGGAGATAAACTGAAATGAAATAATTGACAAAATTTTGAAAAAAAAAGAGGGGGTGGTTACCGCCAAGGACACAGAAAAACAAATTACAGGAGAAAACACTATTTCTTTGTTTGTCTGTGTCCTTGGCGGCAACCCCCCCCCCCCCCCCCCCCCCCCCCCCCCCCCCCAAACACCCCTCTTTTATTGTAAATGTTGCTTCGTTTTCTGCCCTCAGTCACTCCGTTTGGAAAGTAAAAGATTGACAATTTTATGCATGAGGATATATTTAATAAAACGGCATTGAAGTCCAAAAGAAAAAAAAAGTCAGATTTTTTTTTTTTAATCGCTAGGGAAAATAGAAGACGGTTGCCAAGGGAAATGTAAATAAAATGTGCATACATGCTTCGAAAAGATCCTAAAGAGTGTTTGCTTCCCAAATGCCAGCAGGTTGATGTATAGAATATGTCTGGTTGGACGTATACTGATTGAGGGAAAGGAGCACAGAGAGAGAGAGAGAGAGAGAGAGAGAGAGAGAGAGAGAGAGAGAGAGAGAGGAGGAGGAGGAGGGAGGAGGACGAAGAGCAGGGACGGATGAGGGTGGGAGTGTGAGGATGATGGTGGTCGTAGAGGTTTGGTAGGAAGACACTAACGCACAGGGTCGAGTGCGTAGACCTTTAAATGTGCGCAGCCGACACTTGCAAGGTCTCCAGAGAAGATGAAGACAATACAATTAACCTCACTACAAGCTCTACGAGAGGGGAAAGACAAGCGAGGCCAATGCAGTCCACAGAGAGAGAGAGAGAGAGAGAGAGAGAGAGAGAGAGAGAGAGAGAGAGAGAGACAGACAGACAGACAGACAGACAGACAGACAGACAGACAGACAGACAGACAGAGATGGGTAGAGTGAAAGGGGTGAAGTCTGGCAGATGCTCAGGCAGTGTATATACATATATAAATCCTAATGAAGAATTGTATCATTACATTTTGTTTGATATCTGCAGCAAAGGCCATTTAAAACCAAATGATTAACAATTATCCCAAAAACGAACTCGGCGGTCTAAAGAATTGTAGTTGCCATGGAAATGTGACTCCCCTTGGCCATTAGGAAATAGGAGTGAGATCCCGAAAGAAAGAAATCATGCTGATTATCTGAAACGCGCGACAAAAAAAACGACTGACTTTCAAGAACTGGTTTCATCAGATATGAACAGCATGGAAGCAGTTAGTTGATCAGTAGGAGTATTAACACGAATGATGCCACTGTCATAGAACTATCTTCTGAAAAAAACAACAACAACAACAACAACGACAACAAAAAAACACTTCATGTCAGTTCCTGTCCGGTTGCAAGTCACCAAAGAAATCGAACAAGTCTGTTCTTAATAATCTAGATATCCTTATAGATTTCTGTGATTTTAAAAACATACCTTCTGGCTTAAAGATTCCACTAACGTATGTCTGTGAAACGGATGTGCTGCAATTTATTACAAAGAAATGTGTTCTCGTGGATTTTTAACACTGATGACAAAATTAGAAAAAGGCACTCCGGCTATTTCCGAAAAAAACCTGCATTCATAATATGCGCATAAGTAAAAAAAAAATTTCCAAAAGTCTTTAAAGACGTATAAGTCATACTTTTAATCATAAATTAGGCAACTCAGGCATTGTCTTAGATTAGAGACCGGTATTTATTTTATCAACTCTGTTAAACTCTTCGGAAAGGCACATACAAAAATGCATGCTTTTATATGTTGATAAATGTGGCATGTTTTAAATGTGAACTATATGTGGATCTTTCTGATTTTGAAAGGGGAAAAAAATCCTTTGATTCTGTTCATAGTGTTTCTGACATAGTTGTTTTAAATGGAATGAGATGAAATTGTTCCGACGTGTCATGACAGTGTGTTATTCTGTAGAACCTAATGAAACTGTGTGTATTTCACCGTCGAGATTGCACCCTTCACTGGATGCCGATCGGGCTGTGAAATCTTTCGACTAGTGATTAGGGTTCCTGGAGCACTTACCCCCAACTACCGACGTTCAGTGTGTGTGTCAGAGGCGCCGAGAGACGTTGCCGATGGCCTTGCAGTCACCTCTTCCCTGACAAGCAGTTTCGGGCGAGTGCCAAGGAATTCAAAATTTTCAAATCATTTAAATTTTGAGTTTTATTAATCCAAAATTTGAGAAATGTTTATTACAAGACAAAAGATTTTTTTTCCCTTACAGCTTTAGGGATTCCCATTCCGACCTCGGCCTCCTCTGATCTTCCTCTGATCTTCGGGGGGGGGGGGGGGGGATTTTATGTCTGGACTCTTGTTTTTTTTCGGGTCATGATCTGGCGTTCCGTCGCGACCGGACCTTGCCGGCGCAGGAAGACGCGTTTTGGCCATCTCAGACGGTCAGCATAAGGTCAGAGGAGAAGAAGACCAGTCCTCCAGCCAGGGGAGGGATGGGGCTCTTCACGACTTTGTCGGCGTCCGCGACGTTCGCTCGAAGTAAATTGCCACATCAGGACTAGCAAAACACATCATTCTGCTTTTTTAAAGTCTTTGTCCATTTGTTTTCCCTCGGAAGGTAAAAGGGGGAATGTAGTCAGGATAAAAAAAGGGCTGCCCTCTCTTGTAATGAAATAATAATGGCAAATATAGAGGAAATACATCTTTAAAATGTAGAATTCAATTCAATCAACTTCATTGCCCATCGAAATGTTTCTTCTGTTACACATTATTTCATAAGAACATAAGACATCGCGCAAAAAGACATTATAAATCGTTGCTTAAAAGCCTGTGTCAGTACATGTGTTTATCTATATACACCAACACTCACCCCCCAGCCCCCCCCCCCCCCCCACCCCACCACCACCACCACCCACACACACATGCACACACACACACACACCCGAAACACACACACGCGTACACAAATAACACGCATACACAAATCCCATTCTAAGGGCCTTTTCCCAAATACACTCAGGTGAACCGGCAAGACATGGAGAGGGGGTGACAGCGGTGGAGGTGGGGAATTGGACCACGCTCGCATGCAACTTCTCTGGAGCCCTCCGCTAAACGACGGCAACAGCTGGGGTATGCGTTTTCTGAGCCTTACTCACAGGTCAGATGGGTTCACAGTCCGATCAGCAACGAATAACCACCACTCAAATAACACACGAAACATTCAGTGAAAGATCCGCATTGTAATAGTCAATGGAAGACGCGCAATTTGATAATCAGTGAAAGATATTCCATTCGCATCAAGTTTTAGTCATACATTCTCATGTCTCACTGGTGCAAATTTCACCCTCATGTCTTCCTGGTACAATTTTTAACCTCATTTATCAAGGCAATGTATGCCATAAATACTAACAGAATCATTTCAACAGAATCAAGGTCTGTTTTAAATCAATAAAAGCTATACACAGTTTGGTAATCGAAAAAAAAAGAGATTCATTGGCACCAATAGTGTAAAAGTCTTTAATCTATCTTTGTGTACTTTCGCATAAGTCCAGCTCGGCACTTGCTGGGTAAGTTCTTTTCCACTGCTCATTCCTAAGGCTTATTGTTGATGACAGAACAATACTCCGTTTATTTCATACATTTTAAAAGGAAGAACACCTTTAATTATTTTACACATGAATACCATACTGATCATATAAACGGGGGAAATCACTGACTTGTGTCCGCAGGTTAAAATACAATGCTACATCAAATAAAACGTCTGATATACATTGTGACAAGTTCTACGAACAAAACAGATCTGCATCCATTTTTGACGCATCATCAACGATTTTGCCAGACGCCAGTTGTGTGACTGTATAGTTTTCTTAGAACCAGCGCAGTTTCATCCGTTGAAAACACGCACAAGCACAGTAATTATTGTTACCGTTGGTGTTTTTGTTAGAGCTGCCATCACTACCGCCTTCTTCTTCCGTAACATCATACTCATCCGCATGTTTTGATTCAAAACAGCTTATGATAATGCTGAAAATGTGTGTGTGTGTGTGTGGTGTGTGTGTGTGTGTGTGTGTGTGTGTGTGTGTGTGTGTGTGTGTGTGTGTTTTCTGAATTAAGACTATTAGAAAGACTAATTTCTCTAACTGAATTTTCCGTAATGAATTCCATTCAAATCTTGTATATTCGTCCATGAGAGAGAGAGAGAGAGAGAGAGAGAGAGAGAGAGAGAGAGAGAGAGAGAGAGAGAGAGAGAGAGGGATTGCGAGTACGCATGCACGCAGGTACTCACACACACACCACACACACACACACACACACACACACACACACTCTCTCTCTCTCTCTTCTCTCTCTCTCTCTCTCTCTCTCTCACACTCACACACACACACACACACACACACACACACACACACACACACACACATATATATATATATATATATATATATATATATACTATATATATATATTATATATATCCACCACCACCACCACCACCACCCAATACTACCAGCGGAACTCCAGCGTTCAGCGAAGAGACGATGCAACCGGTGGTGGTGGGACAACAGGCTGATGGCGATGGTGCTTGGTAGCGCTGGTGGCAGCCGCCGCCGAGGAAGTCCGGAGCGCGTGCATCTCGCGTGCGCGCGTGCGTGCGGCGGCTGAAGCGTGTTGGGCCCAACTTTTCTCACCCACCAAATTCCCATCGCTCGATCCGTCGGCGTTGGCCGTCACCTCAACTCACCCACCCACGCCTCCGTTTTACCTCTCCGCTCTCTTCTCCTACTCCGGAGTTCCCTCCCTTGCCGGCCGCGTGAGTGCGTTTGTTGGTTCATTTCCTGCCAGTAGATGTTGAACCTAGTATCTCTTCTTTCTTTCTCTCGCTGTGTCTCTGTCTCTCACGTGCACGCGTGGTCTGTCTCTCTGTGTGTTGAGAGCCGGTGTGGGGATGATGTAAATGAAAAAAAAAGAAAAGTGTGAGAGAGAGGAGGGAAAGTGGTTCTTTTCGTCCATCCTTACACCCTTCTCTCGTTGTTATTATTACGTGATTGGCAATTGAGATCAAGTTGCTGTGACGTCGTCAATCTGCCCTAAAAGGGTGTGTGGAATTACCGTTTTCACGTTTGGATTGTTATGTGATTAGCTCTGTTTAATTAAGAACTCCAGAAACGCCTTCAATGAGTGAGAGAGAAAGAGAGAGAGAGAGAGAGAGAGGGAAAAAAAGCCTAATTCGAGGTGAATTAACTACTCTGCGAAACGACGTCAAGGAGCAGGAGAGAGAGATAAAAAAAGCTTTATTGGAGATGAATGTTTATCAGCATAATTCTTATTGCTAATATTGTTATTGTTGTTGTCATTGTTACTATTTTTATTATTATCATCATGATTTATCACTATTATCATCATTATTGATATTATTACTGCCGTCCGAGTTACTTGATGTGAGTGTGTGTATACATCTGTGTGGATCATCACCAAATCCACAGGTTATTAAAGAAAAAAAAAGAGAAAGTAAAAAGGAGGGTAAAAAAAAAGAAGAAAAGAACAAGACGTCATATATATTTCTTTTCTCTCTCATCTGATGGAGTCTCGTCTACCAGGAGTTACCGTCGTTGTGAAAGTTTTATTCTGTGGTGAACCGGGAGAACTGGTCTCTGCCGATTAATTCTTCCGGTGGTGATGATGTGCATGGCATTAGCCTGGTGATTACCCGGTGGACATTGTCCAGACAGTGCCTGGACAGTGTT
>JADBJO010007683.1:45000-108495 GCA_016801955.1 Conus betulinus | reverse complement strand
ACAATACCGAATGAAATCCGATTCGCATTTCCGGAAAAAAAAAATGCAGGCAACTAAAAGAACCCCGGCTCCACAACTCAGAAATGATATGTGAAGTTTCGGTGCATGGCGCATGCCTTGAAATGTCAAATCTTGAAGAACACAACACCATCCAAACTTATGAAACTAGACACAGATTACAGCTGAATGTTATTTCATCAATACTCTTTTTTAATTAGTGTCGAAGCAAAACATTAAAGCATTGCAACATGTGGCATGTCTCATAGTGATCATTGAAAGGATGTATACAACTGATATCTTTGAAAACAAAGACTGAACTAACAAACAATATTTTTGCTGACACATATTGGCAAATGAAACAAACAAAAGAAAAGAGAACAAAAGTAACAGCACAAAAGAAACATTTAGGCCTATGTCTTTATGTATTGAAAATATACTACTCTGCCGAGAGATACTCATACCTGGACAGAAAGCAGACAAAACAGTATCCCTCATCAGTCCTTGGAGTTCACTGAACTCCTGGACTGCAAACCGATTTCCTCCACTGGTTTGCTGGCGATACCATCCAGCTCTTTGGTGTCTGTCAGCCAATACCAATGGCATAGATGTGTTATGCCTTGGCCACGTGCTTTTTCTGCTTCTGGGATGGTGTCACGTGAGTTGATGTTGGACACACCATCAGTGACAACGATGGCAATGTTGTCAACATTAGGGCGTCACCATTTGCTGCTGTGTATATCTGTGTTCTCATGGTTTTGAGAGCGTCCGCTGTGTTGGTACTGCCAAAACGATAAGGAATTTCATCAATGGCATTTAAGACTTCTGCCTTTGTGTTGTAGGTGTTGAGGTGGAACATTACGTGGTCATCTGTGCTGTAGATGATGACACCCACACGCACATTACCACTGTCAATGTCAGCTATTTCAAGAAAGTCCTTGACGAAATCCTTCATCAATACCAAAGTTGGGTTCCGTAACACTGGTGGAGGCATCCAAGATGAAGACCAGATCACACCTTAGATCCAGCACAATCTGTGACATAATACAAACATCATTTAAAAAACAATAAAACCAATTTGGAAATGAAATGAGGCATAACAAGTGGGGTAGTCTTTGCTCCCATAAGGAAACCTAACACAGAGTAACTTTATTCAAGACTGGCACAGCCTTTTAACTTGAATAAAGTCAGACAATACAAAGACGAACAATCTAATAGTGGGGGAAAAAAGCGCAGGCCAACAACCCCCCTTAAGTTCAAAGTTTGCCAAGTCATTACTATGAAGACAATTTAGTGTTGGCCTGCGCTTGTTTTCCCCCACTATAGATTGTTCGTCTTTGTATTTGTCTGACTTTATTCAAGTTTAAAAGGCTGTGCCAGTCTTGAATAAAGTTACTCTGTGTAGGTTTCCTTATAGGAGCAAAAGACTACCCACTTGTATTACTGTTTAATAAAACCAATGTAATGTAAGTAAACAAAACAAGTGCCTGACCACAGTCCCCAACCCAGTGTTGCGCAATGTTAATTTGAGGCTCATAACTTAGAAAAGAAGGAACAGTAGATGTGTTTGCTTTTCTATAGAAACATTTAGTTAATATTTCTGTTTTTCCTACCTTCACACATTTTTTCCTTACCTTTGCTTTCTTTTAAATAAAAGCATTAGAACTGTGATTTAAGCATCTTAACTGTCTCCTATTTTAACCATAAGAATCCAAATACACACTGTATTGTAAGATGTATGAATGTTAGAGCAGAGTGTGTCAATGATTTGTATTTCTGCTTTACATAGTCTGCACAATAGCACTTCTGATTTCATTTGAAAGTTATCATTAGTTGTTAAAACAGTTTTGAATAATTAAAAATTCTGCAGAGCACAAATGTAGAGAGAGAAGTTTTCATTTCCTTTCATTGAATCAATGTAAGGTAAATCTGCTGAGTGAGAATATACTTGTCATATATCTTGTTGAAATTGAAAAATATAAATTCTGTTGATGCCTTGATCTATTATATTTTGTTACTTGTGTATTACAAAATTCTTGATGCAGAAGTCAAAACAATATCAAGTCAAGTTACTATACCTTGTATTTTGTAATATGAGTTAGGTAGTATTGAATGTCATAGTGTGATCAGTATTAGCACTTTTGAAAGTGTTAAATTGCTAGTGGTATAAACACAATACATAGATAGCTCCTAGACAACAGATTTCAAGGATACGAGTGAAACAGACATTGCTAAATAATGGAAACCTATGGGAAACCTTCCTATTACATAAGTGACATCTATCACCTTTCATCAGTTGTAATCATCAAGTTATCCCTTCGTCTTGTGCTTTTCCTTTCCTTCAAAAATGTTACATCCTTCAGTCACATCTCAGAGATTTTCCTAAGCTTGATGAGAAAACTGATACCAACAGACAGAGACACATGGTGAGCTGGGAACACGTTTTAAGAATCCTACTCATCCATCTCATGTTCTCAAATTCTTGGGAATTAAGAAAGCGAGTTAGGCTTCAAAGAAAAACTGCCAGTGGTCTTACCTTCCTTTTTTGGGTGGTTGGGTTACAGCTGAAAAAAAAAAAAGATTTAATTAAAGATGCACTGTGACTACAACTTTGAAAACTTGTAATATTACTTAACAAAAGCATATACACACACAACCACCAACACAAGAAGACAGACACATACAATCACCTACTGTGTGTTTTTTTTCTCACAAACATTCTTTTTTTTATCTGTTTATCTACCGATTAATCTATTTTGAACCTGCCCAGACTCACTACACTTGAGAATGCCCCACAAATATAAATTAGCTATGATCAAGTGTCTAAGAGCTGTACACACACACATACACACACCCACACACACACAAGAGAGAGAGACGAGAGAGAGAGAGAGAGAGAGAGAGAGAGAGAGAGACAGAGAGAGAGAGAAATAAAACAATATATGCGAGTCCAGGGTGGTGGAAGCGTGGAAGAGGAGGAAGGGAAGTGGTGGTGGGAATCAAACTCCATTGCAGGCTGGTTTATCCTTTTGTGTTGATTAGTCTCAATCATGTAATTAAATCACTTCTAGATTACCATTCACCCCACAATCAAAGAAAAACCCAGGCAGGTGTTTGTGGTCAGTTCTACATCCAAACGACTTTCGGAATATATCACATGACAGTATTAGTCTGCAGTGACACCCTTCAAAAATGTGAAATCGACCACTTTGTGGCTTACAATGAGGAATAAATTGAAAAGTTTACAGAAAAAAAAGTGGCAAAACTACATTTCAAACAATGTTCAAAACCTGTTTTAATCCTGTATAATGAACCCTCATATGCCCTGTATCGGGAACAGAGTTCTGTAATGAAGCATATTTTTGCTTCAGGTCATTCTGGGGAAAAAGTGATGAATGTCTGCAATGGTCTACAATGGAAGAACTGAGCTAATATCATTGTTGGAAGCAGTTGTGATCCAATCTGATATTTCTTAAGATGAAAGATGGAATTGGTCTTTTTGTTATATTAAAGGTAATCTTGCTTCATTATTTGCATATGCATACCTTTCAGCTATGACCAAACTTAAACCACTAACACGAAGCAGGACAGTAACAACATGTTAATTGTGGCCATCAATTAAATGAACATGAGCAACCATTAAAACATTCCACCCCCAACCCCTTCCCCTCACTATTTCCTCTCCCATGATCCCTTCCTAGGTGGCCTCATTTCTGTCTGGTGGCCATTTGATCATGAGTGAACTGGAGAAGATAAGTGACTTCTCGTTCTTTTGTTTTTATACTGTCTTAAAATTTTGTTATTTGTTTTCGCATGAAGAAGACCCAAGAGGTCGAAATGCATTGTGTCTAGTCCTGTACTCTCTGTGTCCTTGGCAGTTTTGCTGACGGAGAGGATGGACTGCAAGAACATGAGTTCAATTTGTTTGCCTGAGACATGTATTTCAATTTATGTACACCTTCATACCTGAGTTATGACTGGTGGTTTGTATCCTACAAACACAAAATCATAATAACAGAGGACATTCTCTTATTTGATCAGTAAAACTGAAAGTCAGAAAAAATTAATGAAAAAAAAAAGAAAAAAAAATTGAATGAAATATTTTTCACGTACCTGGACAAAAAGCAGAGAAAACTGGGTCCCTCAATCCTCGAAGTTCACTGAACTCCTGAACAGCAAACCGATTTTCCTCCACTGGTTTGCTGGCAATGCCATCCAGCTCTTTGGTGTCAGTCAGTCCAATACCAATGCATAGATGTGAATTCCTTGACCGCGTGCTTTTTTCTGCTTCTGGGATGGTGTCACGCGAGTTGATGTTGGACACACCATCAGTGATAACGATGGCAATGTTGTCAACATTAGGGCGGTCACCATTGACCGCTGTGTATAACTCTGTTCTCATGGTTTTGAGAGCATCTGCTGTGTTGTACTGCCAAAACGGTAAGGGATTTCATCTATGGCATTTAAGACATCTGCCTTTGTGTTGTGGGTGTTGAGGTGAAACATTACGTGGTCATCTGTGCTGTAGATGATGACACCCACACGCACGTTACCACTGTCAATGTCAGCAATTTCAAGAAAGTCCTTGACAAAATTCTTCATCAATTCAAAGTTTGGTGCTGTCACGCTGGTGGAAGCATCCAGGATGAAGACTAAATCGACCTCAGAACCAGCACAACCTGTGAAATCAAGGAAAACACAGGTTTTAGTTTGTTGAAAAGATACTGCAAGCTGGGGCAAATACTGTGTTTTAGTCATGCACAGAAACAGTGTGAGAGCAATAAGTAAAGTGACTTTATTGTCAACAGTAATAAGAACAGTGGCAGAAGGAGAGGGATGAGCTTCATCTTCCATCATGTGGCCCCCGATACATATGAACCCCTGACAATACAGAACCGTGTGAACTTCAAAAACAGCCGTTTTATGTTCTTCACAGCTGTTTAATTAATGAACAATGTTTCTGCCCACTGCGTGCCTATTTTTGTGAAAATACTACGATCATGCATGATGAATACCAACTTATGTTTTTACTTTCAGTGAAACAAATAAATCAGGAAACACTATCAAGCCATAAATTATAAGGGTGTGCAATGAATTCATGAATGGTATATGATGCTCGCTATCTCTTTCTCTGTGTGTGTGTGTGTGTGAGTGAGCGAGTGCGCGCATGCAGACATGCACCTTTGCATTCCACTTCATTAATTTTTTTTACATGAAAATTATATGTATTGTCCATCTGAGGTTTATACTGATGCTATATAGCAAGTCAGATTCAATTGTAAAATGATGTTTTTCTTGTTTTCAAGTTTACACACTTTTGTTGTTATACCAGCGTTTAGTGTCTCTCTCTCTGTATATATACAAACACACACACACACACACACACACACACACATATACTTATATATATATATGTTTGCATTGAAAGTGTACTGGCGTGGAAAGTGTACGGGCCAATCGTGGAATGTATACATTCCATGGATCAGCCGTGGTATACATTCCACGATTTTGCCCGTGGAGAGTACACTTTCCACGCCAGTACACTTTCAATGCAACATATATATATATACAGCATGGGCCCAGATGTCTTAGATGTCTCTAATTTTCGGACAGGAAGTGAAGCAAACATCAAAATCCACCCAAGTTAAAATACATAACTAAAAAGTATTGCATTTAAGAGGAGGGTATTATGAAAAGTAAACTTTCTCCAGTGAGTGCAGTGTTTGATTTTACAGTCCCTCCAAAGTGGAGATCAGCAGGACTAGCAAGTGACAGCTATTTCGCACTGCTTGCTGCTGGGTGTGAATATCTGCAGAGAAATATTTTTTTAAGAAAAAGGGAACTTTACCAAACTGAGCTAATACTTATATATGAAAGTGTCTCAAAAAAAAAAAGTCTGGCAAACGATGATACTCTACATTTGTATATCTTCCAATACTGGGTGACAAGAGCACCCAGAATGGAAGATTTAGAAAGTAAGGTATCATGGTATGCTAAACTTTATAATGAAAATTACAAGGCAGAAAACATAGAAGATAAGGCCCATGGGAACTGGTAACAGGGAATAAAAAAGCCACGAGGATTTAAATTACTTTTAGAAATGACAAGTTTTAAAACACTGGCAACCACTCCAAAAGCTTCAAGGACAGACTGTTGATGAAAAACTTAGAAAATAGAAATGATAATAAAAATCGGGTTCAGATTCCTAATTTCCAGCACGAGAGTGCAGCAGACATCAAAATCCTTTAAACTGAAACTCACAACTTTATCCAACAGATTAGTGCTTGGGATAAGGGGGCATGAGAAGTCATCCTTCTCCTGTGAATGCTCTATCAGTGTTATTGTTCCTCCAAAGCGGAGGTCAGCAGGACCAGTATCATCTGTTGTTTCTCTCTTTGAAGGGCTCATCAGGCTTGCTATAGGATCACCTGCTAAAAGTCAAAGAAATGTGAACTCAGGTTTTATAATCATTTCTGTTTCAACATGTTCTGAATCAAGGTTGAGCCCTTCAACTTTGTGAAGTAGCTACCGGTGTTTTATATCAACTTGGAATTTACTCCACTTCCTGTCTGGAAATTAATGGCATCTGCCCTAGGTTTGATAATGATTTTATATTTAGTTGGTCTTGCATCAACCTGTGAACATTTCAGGTTTGCCTAGTAGTGTTTGCTGTTTTAAACTTCAGATTTTGTTTAGGATTTTTAACACTGGTAAATTTTATCCTCAATCATGCTCTTCTCCACTCCATTCACTTGCCTGAGGTGCCTTTAATCAAAATAGTCAGAACATTTGCCTGCAAAGCTAATGGTTGTGAGTTCGAGACGCATGTGGTGTCCAATTTTTTTGCTGCTTAAAGAATCTCTCTGTCCACCCAACAGTAAATGGGTACGTTATTAAGGTCAGGAATGTTTCAGATGGTGGAAGGAGAGGAATGGGCTTATCTTCCATCATGGGCCCCCGAGACATATTGAACCCTGACAAAGTCACAGTCTATATCGTCCGTAAGCTGTGGAAAATTTACCCTTTTTAGCCGCAAGCCCACATAGACTGTCTTTCACATTTCATGATTTGGTTTTCCAGACAAATGTTTAGTCTACCCGCTTTGTTGAAATTCTTATTTCTTCAATCACTGGGTGCTGTTGTTTGCATTCTTCTTCTTAGACATTCCTGAAAATATGTGTGAATCCCTACTACATTTGGGGGAGTTTCCTTTGTGCTTACGTGCAAGTGCTTCCATCAGCGGGTAACATGATCCTGTAGCAAGCATGATGACTTCTTCGCAAAGTGAAACAGATCTCACCTGCTGGTCCTGCTGACCACTTTGGATTAACAATACAACCAACACAGCACTCACTGAACAATGATTACTTCTAATATCCCCTTACCTACAAACCCAAGTCTGTCTGTTAAAGGTATGTAGTTTTATTGGGACGGATACTGATGTTTGCTCCACTCTGTGTGTGAAGCTTAAAACATCTAGGCCGTGGTTTTATTATCATTTCTATTTGCATTTCTTTTATGAACCGTTGAGGCCTTCAAGCTTGTGAAGTTGTCCAGTATTCTTAAGTTGGAATTTTCTTTGAAGTGTGTCTGTGCGTTTGACTGTAAAATTCTCTATATTATCTTTACAAAGCACTTAAAAGACACAAGAATAGAGTAACTTGTAAAATTCTCTATCTATCTTTACAAAGGACTTAAAGACACAAGAATAGAGTAACTTGTAAAATTCTCTATCTATCTTTACAAAGGACTTAAAGACACAAGAATAGAGTAACTTGTAAAATTCTCTATCTATCTTTACAAAGTACTTAAAGACACAACAATAGAGTAACTTTGAAAACTATGACATAGTATCATAAGTTCTTTGTAAACATTATCTTGATATACCTTGATTCGGTGCATTGTGGTTGTACATGGAATGCATCTCCTGTGTATAACGTTGATACAAATAACTGGTAACACTTAAAATGTATGCTTAAGGGCTGCAGCTTTTCTTTGAATAAAAAATTTTCATTTTGTTCGATTTCATTTAAAGATTTCTAATTCATTGTCACTGTAAATGGCCTTTCTTAATCTGCTGCACTTCTTAACTGTGAGGTACTTAAAAGCTCTAGTGTGTTTGGTCTGGTCTGTTTGCCTTCAGCGTGAGACAAACAAACCCCAAACACAAACAAACAAAAGAAATGCTGGCTGATTTCCGTAAAGAGAGATGTCACTCATACCAAACATTACTATCAATGTTCGATGGATGGACCAACATAATAAATATATGGTACTTCTTTTTTGACAAGCATGATGACAAGATACATACTAATGCCAGTCAAAAATTTTTGACTGCAGAAAACCGAGAAACTCTTGTGTCAATTCAAAGATTTCACAAACTTATTATTACTGATGCATTGAATCCTTGCACAGAGTTTCATACATATTCTGGTAGAAAAAATGTGTGTGCACATGCACACGCATGCATATAATATTGCTATAATTAACATTTAAAAAAAAAAAGACAATGTCTTTCACACGCATGCACACACGTACAAAACATAATAAGAACTCATGCTTACATGCATGCACACACACACACAAGCGAAAGTATGATCTCTCTCTCTCTTAATCATTCTCTTTTTTTTTTTTTAATATCTTTAAAATCAGGACAAAATCAGCTGCAAAAGAAACACTTGTTTGTCTTACCTTCTTTCTTTGGAGGTAAAGTAATAGGTGGTTGGTGGGTACTGAAAATACAAAGAAACAAAATATAATGCAATCCAGGTATATTAATATCACACACACACACACACACACACAGAGAAAGAGACAGAGAGTTTCTTTTCTTTCTTCTGCGTACGCAGACTGATACTCCTGCGGACACTACCTGTACAGACAGGCAGTGGAGTTTTTGTGTGTATGACCATTTTTTATCCCACCACTAAGGCAACCATACTCCATCTTAAGGGAGTTTTAAAAAAACATAACTGTGGATAGAGATGTAACACACATTAATACAATCGAAAACCGCACATTATCTGGATAACTGTTTTTTTTTAATAGGAGGAGGGGTGGTGGAAGACAAACACTTTTAAAACCATTCCATTTCTCATCAAAGCACTTTAGCCTATACATGAAGACTGGGTTCTCTCTCATTATGTCAGCATCAAACATTCTTGCTGACCTCAGACCTTTAAATTTCCAACTCAAAGCAGGTGTCTTCAAGCTAAGTGCTCACAATATTCAACACATAACAACTTTGGCCTTGAGACGCATGACCATCCTGGAAGTGAGGGTTGAAATCCAAGCAGTGGTGTGGAAAAAAAAAGACAGCAGGAATTTATGACCTGTAAACATCCTGGCTCCTTACAGTGTGTGGAGTTAAGGGCCAAAACACACTTGCAGAGGAGGACTTCTTCCCTGAAGACCTACTGCCATCCAACTCCTCAGAGTTTCCACCTACTGAACAGCTGAATGAAACAGTCACTGTAGAAGAAACTTATGTGTATCTTTCCATCATATCAGAGAAATACCCAACAAGAATCATTCAGTTTTCATAAAGATCTTCAGTGGAAAAGTGCATCACTGACAAGAGGAAGAATCGTATGGTGTCTAGGTTGATACGGTCAACAAGAGGATAAGGCAAACAATCAAACTGAAGGCATTGAAACATTAATCTCTACATAGTCAAGAAATCAGGCACATGCTGGTCATTATCCACAATACTTGATAGATGAAAATATAGAAAGTTTGGAATTATTTACCCGCCCTTTTTTACTGTGATTTTTTCATTCTCCTATTTGAAGAAATGCTAAGCATCTTTTACTTTCAACATCTAATGTGAAATCGACTCTAAAAACACGTGCATGGCACATACCTGTAATTTTGACTGGGGTTTGTACCCTGTAGAAATTAACAAAAGAGATTATTGTGTCACTGAGTTGTAAAATAAAAAAACTCAGAAAAAAATGATAAAACATCAATTGAACAAGGCATTTCTGTTATGCTGGAATAAGTTCATACCCTGGACAAAACGCAGACAAAACCTTGTCCCTCAATCCTCGAAGTTCACTGAACTCCTGGACGGCAAATCGATTTCCTCCACTGGTTTGCTAGCGATGCCGTCCAGCTCTGTGGGTGTCTGTCATTCCCAATACCAATAGCGTAAATGTGGATGTCTTGATCTCGTGCTCTTTCTGCTTCTGGGATGGTCTGCCGTGAGTTGATGTTGGACACACCATCAGTGACAACGATGGCAATGTTGTCAACATTAGGACGGTCACCATTGACTGCTGTGTATACCCTCTGTTCTCATGGTTTTTTGAGAGCATCCGCTGTGTTGGTACTGCCAAAACGATAAGGGATTTCATCAATGGCGTTTAAGACTTCTGCCTTTGTGTTGTGGGTGTTGAGATGGAACATGACATGGTCTTCTGTGCTGTAGAGATGAAACACCCACACGCACGTTACCACTGTCAATGTCGGGCAATTTCAAGAAAGTCCTTGACAAAATCCTTCATTAATTCAAAAGTTTGGTGCTGTCACGCTTGTAGAAGCATCCAGGATGAAGACTAGATCGACCTGAGACCCAGCACAACCTGTAATATGAAAGAAAATATGGATTTTAAGACACTAACCAGGTATCTGTGAGAGTTGGTTTAACACAGTTTTGAAATCAAAAGAAGAGCCATGTGATTTCCAGCTGATACCACTATCCACAATACTCTGAGTTTTGACTTGGTATTGACATAGAAATAAAATACCAGCTGGCATTTTTCATAGCTGTTTGTTTATTTAATCATTCAGTTCCAGTAAAACGTCACTGTCCGTGACATTACCGTTTTAAAAATTTCTTTTCTAAAGCAATATGTTCATGCCCTAAACACATTATTGTATTTCTTATTTTTAATAAAACAAATAAATTCTAAAATTCTGAAATGTTTCTGCATCTCAAAAGTATTTCAAATTGCAGAAGATTAGATGGCAGTTGATCTTTTACTACCAGAAGGCATCCAGTCCTGTTGTCTGCATAATAAAATATTTTCAACACCATCTGGAAGTACGATTATGTAGACAGCACTGCATCTGTTATTTTTTGCAAAGGAGTTTCCGCATTCCCCATTAATGTTTTATCTTCTATGAACTAGTAATGAGTCACAATGTATACTGTGATAATCTTTATGTCACAAAACACAGATAAATGGATGTAAATATCATAATTCACTTTCAGGAGTTACTTCATTAAAAAAGAAAAAAAAAAAAAAGAAATCAGCAGTGGTGAAAATAGCCAAGTCTTTTTAATTTTTCAAACTTCCCATTTTCAATCAAATATTCAATCATGAAAAGTTGACCATTCGGCTATGTCAGATGATTATCGTAAACATGTAAAAAAAATCTTCACTGGAATGTATTACAGGAGAATTAAAAATGTTTTAGTATGGACTTGGAACAGTTATGGAAAAAAAATCACACGCGCATAACTGAACACCAGAACGGTACCGAAATGTTATGTCTAATTCAAAATTTTTGTATGATTGTTGTCTTGAAAAGGAATGCACCATCAAGAAATCATCTGAAAATATAACAGGATATACCACAAAACTACCCATTGTGTTTCTGTAAATAGAATGTGATTGATGGTCATATTGGAATCCTTTCTAAAAATACATTTGATGTGTGTTATAAAACAAAGTACTATATCTGTCAATCACTCTACCGACTATGTGCTTTCATACCCTAGAACACTTTGGTGAATGCGCGCTAGGTGTATCGCAGCATATCATTCCTCAACCATTGGACCTGATGGTGGGCAATTTGATGAGAGCAGTGTTTATAGCTTTATGAGCATTTATTGAACAATTCTGGATACAGTGTAAAATAACATGCAACACACTTAATGAAGTCACCTGACTTTGTTTCAAAGGGGAAAGGGAGAAGAGATGATTTGTCTTTCAACTGTTCCACAAACACACAGACTCCAGATCTCAGTCATATTTTTCAGAACGAGACAGAACCAAAGAAGAGCAAGCAGTTGGAGGTCTTACCTTCCTTTTTAGGAGGCAAAGTAATAGGAGGCAGGGTCGGCACTGAAAATTAAAACAAACAAATTTAATGCTATTAAGCAATATCAATGTAAAATACATGAAAAATGACACATACATATGCACGTGCATGCACGAGCGCACACACACACACACTCACGCGGCAATCACAAAGACACGCATGCATGCGCATGCACACTCACACACACATGGTCACACACACACATACACACACGTGTGCACACAGGCACACGCGTGCACGTACATGCACATCAACAGGATGTGTGCGAGCTGTCAGTGCTGGTCCACTTTCTGCAATAATAAAGTTTTTACCTTCAATAAAATGGGGCAATTGGTGAAATAAAAGGAAGTAAATCTAAAAACAACACTATTAAAATGAACAAAATAACCTTTCACGATATTCAAGAAAACCTAAAAAAAACAAAAAAAAAAAAAACCCTGTGGGCATGAATCCTGCTATGATGAACATGTATGGCGTGCTTGAAACTTCAGAATTTACAGAGAAAATGAGGCACATAACATGGATATTAAAACCATGCATTTGACCACACGCTGCATTGTTTCTAAATGATGCATAAAACATTAAGAGGTGTTAAACTTTTTCTTTGTACCATGCATCAGACTGCATGGATGCAGTAACCAATATCTCAAACAATTATACTGAGAGAGAGACACACAGAGAGAGAGAGGAAGGAAGGGGGGGGGGGGGGGGGGGGGGTTGGGGTCGCTGGCGTGGAGTTGGAGGGCTTGGATAGGAAAAGGGATAGGTGTCATATAAGGTGTACTGTTTGTCCCACCAGTTGAGATAAGACTACAACCAAACTTCCTATTATAGAATCAGCTCAAACTGGGAAAGTGGCTGCGCCTAGCTCCTTGGCTTCGGATGGTGTGGGAATAGATATGTGTGTGTGTGTGTGTGTGTGGTGTTTCATGTGTGTATGTGATAGCTTAAAGAGTGGATGCATGTATCTTCCTTTAAAACAAGTTGTTCAGCAAAGATGCTGTGACAACCCCAATAAGGAGAGAAATCCACTGATGCATTGCATGTGGAATGAAGGTGGACTTTCTGTACTGAGAGTGGTGAAGACATCAAAGGTAACGGAGTTACAGTAGCTATGGGTCTTCTGGACCAAATGTGATATTATACAGGGTGGCAAGTCTGGCCTCCATGCACCAAAAGTCCAGTAAGCCCATTTAAGCTGCCACAGCAGGTCTTCAGATCTTGTGGTCTGGCGGAAGTTCTGGTAAGTGGTATATCCACCTTGCAGCACATCTCCAGACTTTTCCATTGAGTCAATGCTGGTGCTGGTGGAGGAGATCCAGGCCTGGGCTTGTGTGTTCTAGCAAAGTCAAATGCGGGCAATGTATGTTTATCCTTGGTTTTCCCACCGCCAGTTTCTAGATTCCTTCGCAGGAAAACCTGGGTCTTGTTTGTGAAGCTTAGCACATTCTTAATATTGGAATACCCACTTCAGGTCGGCGATACGATTGATGCCAAGGTATTTTGCTTCAGCCACATTCTGGAGTTGGCGTCGAGCAGGAGGATGTAGGCCTTCTCCAGGGTTGTTCTGTTCATTGTCAGGTGCAGAGTGTGTCATATTCCACTTTGTTTCCAGGATTCAAGTTTCTCTCCACATCTTCTTGCGACTTCTCGTTCTGAATAATTGAGAGTTCTTAATGCTGTTGTGACACACAGCCTTGTCAATGAAGAGGCAGTCCATGGAATTCAGACCCAGAGGGCAGGTCGTTGACGCACAGCAGGAAAAAGGACAGACCAAGAATGAAGCCCATGGGGATGCCTGAGTGGACGTTGCCGAGTCAGACTTCATATTTCTAACCACGACAGCCTGCAATCGGTCTGTGAGGAAGTTCTCAATTCACTGGCACATCTCCTCAGAGACATGGCTGTGTCACACTTGTTGAAAGCTTTTATGAAATAAAACAATGACGACTTCCTGGCGGCCCTTTTCATTGTTTTGGAAGCCTCCATCAGAAATCCCCAAAGCTGTGATTCACAGGATTAGCTCTTTTGGACCTCATGTTGCTGAGAATATAGAACCTTGTTACCTTCAGCCTAGCTGGCGGTAAGAGAGGAGGGGATGGTGCAGGATGTGAGGCAAGCAAGTGTGAAAAGGAAGAGGGGGTAATCGGGTGAAAAGCATGTTCTTACGAAAAGATCTGTTGATGCTATACACATGTTAATGTTATCTTGTGTAAAGGGTCAAAGTTTGTTTTTTTAATGGGAGGAGGGAGGGGTGGTGGAAGGCAAACACTTTTAAACCATTCCATTTCTCATCAAAGCACTTTAGCCTGTACATGAAGACTGGGTTCTCTCTCATTATGTCAGCATCAAACATTCTTGCTGACCTCAGACCTTTAAATTTCCAACTCAAAGCAGGTGTCTTCAAGCTAAGTGCTCACAATATTCATCACATAACAACTTTGGCCTTGAGACGCATGACCATCCTGGAAGTGAGGGTTGAAAATCCAAGCAGTGGTGTGGAAAAAAAAGACAGCAGGAATTATGACCTGTAAACATCCTGGCTCCTTACAGTGTATGGAGTTTAAGGGCCAAAACACACTTGCAGAGGGGGACTTCTTCCCTGAAGACCTACTGCCATCCAACTCCTCAGAGTTTCCACCTACTGAACAGCTGAATGAAACAGTCACTGTAGAAGAAACTTACGTGTATCTTTCCATCATATCAGAGAAATACCCAACAAGAATCATTCAGTTTTCATGAAGTTCTTCAGTGGGAAAGTGCATCACTGTCAAGAGGAAGAATCGTATGGTGCCTAGGTTGATACGGTCAACAAGAGGATAAGGCAAACAATCAAACTGAAGGCATTGAAACATTAATCTCTATATAGTCAAGAAATCAGGCATGTGCTGATCATCATCCACAATACTTGATAGATGAAAATATAGAAAGTTTGGGCAGTTTTCATTATTTACCCGACCTTTTTCACTGTGATTTTTTTTTTATTTTCCTGTTTGAAGAAATGCTAAACATCTTTTGCAGACTAGAACTGTTCTTGAAAATGCAACAGATCAGTTGACAAATTTGTCAAAAATAGTTTGCAAATAACCATTGTGTGGTTTAGTAAATGAAAATACTTCAAAAAAAAAGGCAGGATTAAAGTTAAACACTGAAAATAATTTTTCTCACCTCTGTTTAATGATGTTTGTGAGTCAGTATAATATTTTATTTCAAACTTGTAAATTGTTGACAAAATGACACCTTTTGCTTTAAACATCTAATGTGAAATTGACTCTAAAAAACACGCGCATGGCACATACCTGTAATTTTGACTGGTGGTTTGTACCCTGTAGAAATTAACAAAAGAGATTATTGTGTCACTGAATTGTAAAATAAAAACTCAGAAAAACGATAAAACATCAATTGAACAAGGCGTTTCTGTTATGCTGGAATAAGTTCATACCTGGACAAAACGCAGACAAAACCTTGTCCCTCAATCCTCGAAGTTCACTGAACTCCTGGACGGCAAATCGATTTTCCTCCACTGTTTTTGCTAGCGATGCCGTCCAGCTCTGTGGTGTCTGTCAGTCCAATACCAATAGCGTAAATGTGGATGTCTTGATCTCGTGCTCTTTCTGCTTCTGGGATGGTCTGCCGTGAGTTGATGTTGGACACACCATCAGTGACAACGATGGCAATGTTGTCAACATTAGGACGGTCACCATTGACCGCAGTGTATACCTCTGTTCTCATGGTTTTGAGAGCATCCGCTGTGTTGGTACTGCCAAAACGATAAGGGATTTCATCAATGGCGTTTAAAGACTTCTGCCTTTGTGTTGTGGGTGTTGAGATGGAACATGACATGGTCTTCCGTGCTGTAGATGATAACACCCACACGCACATTACCACTGTCAATGTCGGCGATTTCAAGAAAGTCCTTGACAAAATCCTTCATTAATTCAAAGTTTGGTGCTGTCACGCTTGTAGAAGCATCCAGGATGAAGACTAGATCGACCTGAGACCCAGCACAACCTGTAATATGAAAGAAAATATGGATTTTAAGACACTAACCAGGTATCTGTGAGTTGGTTTAACACAGTGTTGAAATCAAAAGAAGAGCCATGTGATTTCCAGCTGATACCACTATCCACAATACTCTGAGTTTTGACTTGGCATTGACATAGAAATAAACCAGCTGGCATTTTTCATAGCTGTTTGTTTTATTTAATCATTCAGTTCCAGTAAAACGTCACTGTCCGTGACATGCCATTTTAAAAATTTCTTTTCTAAAGCAATATGTTCATGCCCTAAACACATTATTGTATTTCTTGTTTTTAATAAAACAAATAAATTCTAAAGTTCTGAAATGCTTCTGCATCTCAAAAGTATTTCAAATTGCTGAAGATTAGACAGCAGTTGATCTTTCACTACCAGAAGGCATCCAGTCCTGTTGTCTGCATAACAAAATATTTTCAACACCATCTGGAAGTACGATTATGTAGACAGCACTGCATCTGTTATTTTCTTGCAATGGAATTTCACCATTCCCCATCAACGTTTTATCTTCTATGGACTAGTAATGAGTCACAATGTATACTGTGATAATCTTTATGTCACAAAACACAGATAAATGGATGTAAATATCATAATTACACTTTCAGGAATTACTTCATTAAAAAAAAAAAAAAAAAGAAATCAGCAGTGGTGAAAATAGCCAAGTCTTTCAAATTTTCAAACTTCCAGTTTCAATCAAATATTCAATCATGAAAAATTGGGCCATTCAGCTATGTCAGAAGATTATCGTAACATGTAAAAAAAAAAGTCTTACTGGAATGAATTACAGGAGAATAAAAAATAAAAAAATTCAAGTATTGGACTTGGAACAGTTATAAAAAAAATCATCACACGTGCATAACTGAACACCAGAATGGTACGGAAATGTTATGTCTAATTCAAAATTTTTTGTATGATTGTTGCCTGAAAAGGAATGTACTGTCCAAGAAATCAGCTGAAAATATAACAGGATATACCACAAACTACCCCATTGTTTCTGTAAATAGAATGTGATTGATGGTCATATTGGAATCCTTTCTAAAATATACATTTGATGTGTGTTATTAAACAAAGTACTATTTCTGTCAATCACTCTACCAACTATGTGCTTTCATACCCTAGAACACTTTGGTGAATGTGCACTAGGTGTATCACAGCAAATCATTCCTCAACCACTGGACCTGATGGTGGGCAATTTGATGGGAGCAGTGTTATAGATTTATGAACATTTATTGAACAATTCTGGATACAATGTAAAATAACATGCAACACACTTAATTGAAGTCACCTGACTTTGTTTCAAAGGGGAAAGGGAGAAGCGATGATTTGTCTTTCAACTGTTCCACAAACACACAGACTCCAGATCTCAGTCATATTTTCAGAACGAGACAGAATCAAAGAAGAGCAAGCAGTTGGAGGTCTTACCTTCCTTTTTAGGAGGCAAAGTAATAGGAGGCAGGGTGGGCACTGAAAATTAAAAAACGGACAAAAATTTAATGCCATTAAGCAATATCAATGTAATATACATGAAAATGACACATACACATGCGTGTGCATGCATGCGCACACACACACATACCCACACACGCACGCGGCAATCACACACGCACGCACACGCATGTGCACACAGACACACACACACACACACACATATATTCACACACACAGACACACGTGTGTACATAAGCACACGCGTGCACGTACATGCACATCAATAGGATGTGTGCGAACTGTCAGTGCTGGTCCACTTTCTGAAATAATAAAGTTTTGACCTTCAATAAAAATGGGGAATTAGTGAAATACAAGGAAGTAAATCTAAAAACAACACTGTTAAAAGAAAACAAAATAGCCTTTCAAGATATTCAGGAAAACCTAAAAAGAAAAAAAACAAAAACTGTGGGCATGCATGCTGCTATGATGAACATGTATGGTGTGCTGGAAAGTTCAGAATGTACAGAGAAAATGAGGCACATAAACATGGATATTAAAACCATGCATCTGACCACATGCTGCATTGTTTCTAAATGATGCATAAAACATAAGAGGTGTTATACTTTTCTTTGTACCATGCATCAGACTGCATGGATGCAGTAACCAATATCGCAATCGAACAATTATCTTGAGAGAGAGAGAGAGAGAGAGAGAGAGAGAGGGGGGGGGGGTTGCTGGGTGGAGTTGGAGGGCTAGGATAGGGAAAGGAGGTGACAGGTGTCATATAAGTGTGCGCTCACATGTGTATGTGATAGCTTTAAAGAGTGGATGCATGTAATCTTCCTTTTAAACAAGTTCAGCAAAGATGCTGTGACAACCCCAATCAGGAGACAGATCCACTGATGTATTGTGTGTGGAATGAAGGTGGACTTTCTGTACTGAGAGTGGTGGAAGACATCAAAGGTAACGGAGATACAGTAGCTATGGGTCTTCTGGACCAAATGTGATATTATACAGGGTGGCAAGTCTGGCCTCCATGCACCAAAAGTCCAGTAAGCCCATTTAAGCTGCCACAGCAGGTCTTCAGATCTTGTGGTCTGGCGGAAGTTCTGGTAAGTGGTATACCCACCTTGCAGCTATTCTCCAGACTTTTCCATTGAGTCAATGCTGGTGCTGGTGGAAGGGATCTAGGCCTGGGCTTGTGTGTTCTAGCAAAGTCAAATGCGGGCAATGTATGTTTATCCCTTGGTTTTCCCCACCGCCGGTTTCTAGATTCCTTCACAGGAAAACCTGTGTCTTGTTAGTCAAACTTAACATATTCTTGATACTAGCATGCCACTTCAGGCTGGCGATACAATTGACACCATATTTTGCTTCAGCCACATTCTGGAGTGGCGTCCGAGCAGGATGTAGGCCTTCACCAGGGTTGTTCTGTGCCTTGTCATGTGCAGCGTGTGACATATTCCACTTTTGTTCCCAGGATTCATGTTTCTCCACGTCTTCTTGTGACTTCTTGTTCTGAATAATTGGGAGTTCTTAATGCTGTTGTGACACACAGCATTGTCAATGAAGAGGCAGTCTATGGAATTCAGACCAGAGGGCAGGTCATTGATGCACAGCAGGAAAAAGGACAGACCAAGAATGAAGCCCATGGGGATGCCTGAGTGGACGTTGCTGAGTCAGACTTCATATTTCTAACCATGACAGCCTGCAATTGGTCTGTGAGGAAGTTCTCAATTCACTGGCACATCTCCTCAGAGACATGACTGTGTCAAACTTGTGAATAAGGAGGGAATGACAGACCTTGTTGAAAAGCTTTTATGAAATAAAACACAATGATGACTTCCCGACAGCCCTTTCCGTTGTTTTGGAAGCCTCCATCAGAAATCCCAAAAGCTGTGATTCACAGGATCAGCCTCTTTGGTCCCCATGTTGCTGGGGATATAGAACCTTGTTATCTTCAGCGTAGCTGGCGGTAAGAGAAGGAGAGGAGGGGATGGTGCAGGATGTGAGGCAAGCAAGTGTGAAAAGAGAATGTAATCGAGTGAAAAGCATGTTCTTATGAAAAGAATTGTCGATGCTATACACATGTTAATGCTACCTTGCGTAAAGGATCAAAGTTTTTTTTTTTTTTTTTTTAATGGGAGGAGGGAGGGGTGGTGGAAGATAAACACTTTTAAACCATTCCATTTCTTGTCAAAGCATTTTAACCTGTACATGAAGACTGGGTTCTCTCTCATTATGTCAGCATTGAACATTCATGCCGACCTCAGACCTTTAAATTTCCAACTCAAAGCAGGTGTCTTCAAGCTAAGTGCTCACAATATTCATCACATATCAACTTTGGCCTTGAGACGCATGACCATCCTGGAAGTGAGGGTTGAAATTCAAGCAGTGGTGTGGAAAAAAAAAAAAAAGACAGCAGGAATTATGACCTGTAAACGTCCTGACTTCTTAGAATGTATGGATTTAAGGGCCAAAACGCACTTGCAGAGGGGGACTTCTTCCCTGAAGACCTACTGCCATCCAACTCCTCAGAGTTTCCACCTACTGAACAGCTGAATGAAACAGTCACTGTAGAAGAAATTTAAGTGTATCTTTCCATCAGAGAAGTACCGAACAAGAATCATTCAGTTTTCATGAAGTTCTTCAGTGGGAAAGCACATCACTGACAATAGGAAGAATCGTATGGTGTCTAGGTTGATATGGTCAACAAGAGGATAAGGCAAACAATCAAAACTGAAGGCATTGAAACATTAATCTCTACATAGTCGAGAAATCAGGCATACGCTGGTCATCATCCACAATACTTGATAGATGAAAATAAAAAAGTTTGGACAGTTTTCATTATTTACCCAACCTTTTTCACTGTGTGATTTCTTTATTTTCCTATTTGAAGAAATGCTAAGCATCTTTTGCAAACTAGAACTGTTCTTGAAAATGCAACAGATCAATGTTTGTCAGATTTGTCAAAAATAGTTTGCAAATTACCATTGTGTGGTTAGTAAATGAAAATACTTCAAAAAGTTTGGAGGAAAAAAAGGCAGGATTAAATTTAAACATTGAAAATCATTTTTCTCACCTCTGTTTAATGATGTTTGTGAGTCAATATAATATTTTATTTCAAACTTGTAAATTGTTGACAAAATGTCACCTTTTACTTTTAACATTTGATGTGAAATTGACTCTAAAAACATGTGCATGGCACATACCTGTAATTTGACTGGTGGTTTGTACCCTGTAGAAATTAACAAAAGAGATTATTGTGTCACTGAATTGTAAAATAAAAACTCAGAAAAACGATAAAACATTCAATTGAACAAGGCGTTTCTGTTATGCTGGAATAAGTACATACCTGGACAAAACGCAGACAAAACCTTGTCCCTCAATCCTCGAAGTTCACTGAACTCCTGGACGGCAAATCGATTTTCCTCCACTGGGTTGCTGCTAGCGATGCCGTCCAGCTCTGTGGTGTCTGTCAGTCCAATACCAATAGCGTAAATGTGGATGTCTTGATCTCGTGCTCTTTCTGCTTCTTCTGGGATGGTCTGCCGTGAGTTGATGTTGGACACACCATCAGTGACAACGATGGCAATGTTGTCAACATTAGGGCGGTCGCCCATTGACTGCTGTGTATACCTCTGTTCTCATGGTTTTGAGAGCATCCGCTGTGTTGGTACTGCCAAAACGATAAGGGATTTCATCAATGGCGTTTAAGACTTCTGCCTTTGTGTTGTGGGTGTCGAGATGGAACATGACATGGTCTTCTGTGCTGTAGATGATAACACCCACACGCACGTTACCACTGTCAAATGTCAGCGATTTCAAGAAAGTCCTTGACAAAATCCTTCATTAATTCAAAGTTTGGTGCTGTCACGCTTGTAGAAGCATCCAGGATGAAGACTAGATCGACCTGAGACCCAGCACAAACCTGTAATATGAAAGAAAATATGGATTTTAAGACACTAATCAGGTATCTGTGAGTTGATTTATCATGGTGTTGAAATCAAAAGAAGAGCTGTGTGATTTCCAGCTGATATCACTATCCACAATACTCGAAGATTTGACATGGTATTGACATAGAAATAAACCAGATGAGATTTTTCATAGCTGTTTGCTTTAATTAATCAATCAGTGTCACTGTCCATGCCTTTAAAAAAAAATTTTTTTTTTAAAGCATTATGTTCATGCCCTAAACACATTGTTGTATTTCTTATTTTTAATAAAACAAATACATTCTAAAATTCTGAAATGTTTCTGCATCTCAAAAGTATTTCAAATTGCAGAAGATTAGATGGCAGTTGATCTTTTACTACCAGAAGGCATCCAGTCCTGTTGTCTGCATAATAAAATATTTTCAATACCATCTGGAAGTACGATTATGTAGACAGCACTGCATCTGTTATTTTTTGCAAAGGAGTTTCCACATTTCCCATCAATGATTTATCTTCTATGAACTAGCAGTGAGTCACAATGTATACTGTGATAATCCTCATGTCACAAAACACAGATAAATGGACATAAATATCATAATTACACTTTAAGGAATTACTTCATTAAAAAAAAAAAAAAAAAAGAAATCAGCAGTGGTGAAAATAGCCAAGTTTCAATTTTTCAAACTACCAGTTTCAATCAAATATCAATCATGAAAAACTGGACCATTCGGCTATGTCACAAGATTATCATAACATGTAAAAAAAAAAATCTTACTGGAATGGATTACAGGAGAATTAAAAATTTTTAAGTATGGACTTGGAACAGTTATGGAAAAAAAATCACATATGCATAACTGAACACTAGAACGGTACGGAAATGTAAAGTCTAATTTAAAATTTTTTGTATGATTGTTGCCTTAAAAAGGAATGTACCGTCCAAGAAAATAGCTGAAAATATAACAGGATATACCACAAACTACCCATTGTTTCTGTAAATAGAATGCGATCGATGGTCATATTGGAATCCTTTCTAAAAAAATACATTTGATGTGTGTTATTAAACAAAGCACTATTTCTGTCAATCACTCTACCGACTATGGGCTTTCATATTCTAGACCACTTTGGTAAATGTGCGCTAGGTGTATCAAAGCAAATCATTCCTCAACCATTGGACCTGATGGTGGACAATTTGATGGGAGCAGTGTTATAGATTTATGAGCATTTATTGAATAATTCTGGATACAGTGTAAAATAACATGCAAACACACTAATTTGAATCACCTGACTTTGTTTCAAAGGGGAAAGGGAGAAGCGATGATTTGTCTTTCAACTGTTCACAAACACACACGCTCCAGATCTCAGTCATATTTTTCAGAACGAGACAGAATCAAAGAAGAGCAAGCAGTTGGAGGTCTTACCTTCCTTTTTAGGAGGCAAGTAATAGGAGGCAGGGTGGGCACTGAAAATTAAAACGGACAAAAATTTAATGCCATTAAGCAATATCAATGTAAAATACATGAAAAATGACACACACACATGCGCATGCATGCATGCGCGCGCACACACACACACACGCGCATGGCAATCACACACACATACACGCACACGTATGCACACTCACACACATATTCACACACACTGACACACGTGTATACATAGACGCATGCACGCACATACACACACATCAATAGGATGTGTGCAAGCTGTCAGTGCTGGTCCACTTTCTGCAATAATAAGTTTTTGACCTTCAATAAAAATGGGCAATTAGTGAAATAAAAGGAAGTAAATCTTAAAACAACACTGTTAAAAAGAAACAAAAAATAACCTTTCAAGATATTCAGGAAAACCTGAAAAAAAAAAACTGTGGCCATGCATGCTGCTATGATGAACATGTATGGCATGCTTGAAAGTTTAGAATTTACAGAGAAAATGAGGCACATAAACATGGATATTAAACCATGCATTTGATCACACGCTGCATTGCTTCTAAATGATGCATAAAACATTAAGAGGTGTTGTACTTTTCTTTGTACAATGCATTAGACTGCATGGATGCAGTAACCAATATCTCAATCAAACCATTATCTTGAGAGAGAGAGAGAGAGAGAGAGAGAGAGAGAAAGAGAGTTGCTGGGGATGAGATGGAGGGCTAGGATAGGGAAAGGAGGTGATAGGTGTCATATAAGGCGTACTGTACTGCTTGTCCCACCATCTGAAGAGATAAGACTACGACCAAACTTCCTATTATAGAATCAGCTCATCCTTGGAAAGTGGCTGCGCCTAGCTCCCTCGGCTTCGAATGGTGCAGGGACAGATATGTGTGCGTGTGTGTGAGTGCGCGCTCGCGTGTGTATGTGATAGCTTTAAAGAGTGGATGCATGTAATCTTCCTTAGAAAAAGTTATTCAGCAAAGATGCTGTGACAACCCCAAATCAGCAGACAGTTCCACAGATGTATTGTGTGTGGAATGAAGGTTGGCTTTCTGACCGAGAGTGGTGGAAGAAGACATCATAGGCAACGGAATTACACTAGCTACGGCTCTTCTGGACCCAGTGTGATATTATACCTGGTGCCAAGTCTGGCCTACATGCACCAAAATTCCAGTAAGCCCATTTAAGCTGCTAAAGCAGGTTCTCAGATCTTGTGGTTGGGCGGAAGTTATTGCAGTACGTCTCCAGACTTTTCCATGGAGTCAATGCTGTGTGGGTGGAGGGGATCCAGGTCTGGACTTGTGTATTCTAGCAAAGACAGATGCAGGCAATGTATGTTTATTCCTTGGCTTTCCCACTGCGGGTTTCTAGATTCCTTTGTAGGAAGCCCAGGGTCTTGTTAGTCAAACTTAGCATATTCTTGATATTGGCATGCCACTTCAGGCTGGCGATACAATTGACACCATGATATTTTGCTTCAGCCACATTCTGGAGTTGGCGTCCGAGCAGGATGTAGGCCTTCACCAGGGTTGTTCTGTGCCTTGTCATGTGCAGAGTGTGACATATTCCACTTTCGTTCCCAGGATTCACGTTTCTCCACGTCTTCTTGCGACTTCTTGTTCTGAATAATTGGGAGTTCTTAATGCTGTTGTGACACACAGCATTGTCAATGAAGAGGCAGTCTATGGAATTCAGTCCAGAGGGTGGGTTGTTGATGCACAGCAGGAAAAAGAACAGACCCAAGAATAAAGCCCATGGGGATGCCTGAGTGGACACTGCCGAGTCAGACTTCGTATTTCTAACCACGACAGCCTGCAGTCAGTCTGTGAGAAAGTTCTCTCAATTCACTGGCACATCTCAGAGATTTGACTGTGTCAAACTTGTGAATAAGGAGGGAATGACAGACCTTGTTGAAAGCTGTTATGAAATAAAACACAATGATGACTTCCTGACGGCCCTTTCTGTTGTTTTGGGAAGCCTCCATCAGAAATCCCAAAAGCAGTGATTCACAGGATTAGCCTCTTTGGTCCCCATGTTGCTGGGGATATAGAACCTTGTTATCTTCAGCATAGCTAGCGGTAAGAGAGGAGGGGATGGTGCTGGATGTGAGGCAGGCGAGTGTGAAAATGAAAGGGTGTAATCGGGTGAAAAGCATGTGCGCACACACACACAAACAAGCTTGGACAGATCACATTAAAAGAATTACTCGTAACTTTAATATCTAGATGGGCTACTTATTCATGTCACACCCCCCCTCCCCCCATGCACACACAGACACACAAACGTGTAGACTGTAAGGTAAAGTTATGCAGATAGATGGCACATTTCCTTCTTATCAATTCCAAAATACACAGATTTTGTAGGGGAAAAAACTGGAAAAGAGAACTGTAACAACAAAATAAAATGGTTGCAAATTAACACACAAATAAAAGTAACAGAAACATAGAGATACCTGTTATATCTGGTTGGTAGCCTGCGAATGAATTGTGAAGCATTTATTATTTTCTTCCTACTGTCAGATACTAACAACATGAAGATGTGTGCAAATTCCAAAGAAAACGAACCCAATAGGTACAGCAAAAGAAGTCATACATTTTCTCTTAAGGGCACAAAAAGCAAACTGAATCATTTTGTAGAAACCTGCCCAGCCTCATACATTCTTCTGTAAATACGTGAACATGTGCATTTAGACATGAGTGTCATGAACAACGGAGGGTTCTGTTGTGTAATATGCCCCCCCCATCCCCCTCTTCAGTCCTCTTCCCTCAGCTACTCTTGACAGGAAAACAAAATGACAGTTTACGTAGTTTATGATGAAAGATCAGATATTGGTTAGTTTCAACAAAGTGGAAAATTCCCAAACTGAAAATTTTGGCAGGGTCGACGGTTGTAGCTTTCTAAACATTTCTTCTGGAGACATATTGTATCACTATCTTTTTCAGTATCATCAACATCACTATCACTGTTGTGTTATATATAACGATTAGGCAATGTAGTTGCTTTGGCATCAGTTGACAGGAACCCTCCGATCAAGGTCTTACGAAACAGGGACATATGCAAAGTGGCAAGTAAATACCAGTCCCAAAAGAGTGTTAAAGAAACACTGGAACTAGGAACCATGTAGGAGAATAGTGGAAAATTCATCTCAGTAAGAACTGGTTTCTGTCTACGCCCAAACATTTTGTGTTTTCAGGAACTACATAGTATTCATTTCAGATTGTTTGCTGCTCTTGTCGGGGAGATTTGTTAAAAACAATCTGATAATGTGATAACAAAGATATATAAATAGCGTAGATATTTACCCTTGGTTATTTTCAATGGAAAAGAACTATCAATGCTATAGATTTATTCAAATATTTTTTTGTAAAGGGTCAAAGTTACTGAACACAAGATAAATATTTTTTTTGTGAAAAACATCCAGTTACTCTGATTCAAATCATCATTAACAATATGGTGTACTCATAATAACATTTCTGCCTTTACTTATGACAGGGTTCTTCTTGTTACGTCAACATCAAACATTCTTGCTGACTTGAGAGCTGTAGCCTCTGTGCTTTCCTGTGTAAGCATCCAACAACAGTGGGTAAAATCACTACCTTTTTTCTGTTTGAAGATCCAAGCGCTGAAAATAATGTGCAATGGTTGCCCATGTAAAAGACGTCGATGCACATCCATGTGAGATCAAAAAGAAAATCACGAAGATATTATAAATTTCTTTGAACAATATCTCCTCGTCTTCCAGAGTCAAACTAAAGCAAAGAAAAAGGTGCAGGTAGTGAGTACTCCGTATTTTCCTGCCAAACATTAAATGAGCTAATTTAAAAGATTTTCAGTTATTTGCTTATGGAAACTGTGATTCTATTATCACCTGGACCTAAAGGAATGCCTGACCTGCTGCATTAGAAGTGTCCCAATGCACTTGAGGTGCTCCCTAAACCTGATAAGATCAGCATGGAGAAACGTGATATTAGCAATAAATGGATGACAGGTGGTGAAATGCACATTCCAAATGACCAGAACATGAACGAATATCTTCATCTCATCATGTCAGTAAGGTTGACTAAATACTTGACAGAAAATGGGGAATAGTGAGTACCTGGATGTGTTAGTCCAGGGTTTGGCTGTGCAGGTGCAAGCCATATGATTTGCCAAGCTGTCTGAAAAGCTGTAGAAAAGAGATCTGGAGATGATGTGGCCAGGTCTGGAAAATGCTTACGGATCAGTGCCACACAAGATGATTCACTGGCACTTGAGATGAGATATGTCATATTTCAAAGACCATCCAACCAATGATGAAGTACTTTTATGACCTCACAGTGAAAATAGATTTTAAAGGCATACACAACAGACTGGGATAGGTCTGGAAGTTGGCATAGCTATAGACTGCCAAATTTCTTCAATACTGTTTGTGTTGGCAATGGATGTCACCTTGAAGGCAACAATGAGCAGCACTGGTTTTGCAGAACTCTGAAATAGATGTCAAATGTCATATCTAAAGGCCTCTGTGGATGACGCAATAGCCAATATCAACAGGAAGACAAAACATGTGGGTGACGCAATAGCCAATATCAACAAGGAAGACAAAACATGCGAAGTTAAAAAGTTGGTCTCAATTTTCTTGTGTGAAACTCTGTAAATTATGAATACCTAAGAACCTACATAGTTGTATATACGTCGCTGAAGTCATAAAAATTAATGTATTCTATTCATTACAACTGTGTTGGGGCTGAGAAGCCCATATTTTCTCTAAATCTGGTATTTTGCACAATAGTTAATCTTGGCGCCATTTTGAATTGTCTGACGAACAAACCGTAACTGATTCTTGATTTTGCAGAAAGTATGAGAGAATCCACAGAATCTGAGAACGCGCATTGAAAGTAAAGTCCATAAGCTCTCATCTCATATATTGCATGCCTATGATCTTTTCTACACAGGCTTGCGACTATACGAAATGACCTGCAATTCCTGCGACCTATGGTTCCACCACGAATCCTGTTGGATCCTCAGAGTATGAAGCCCTGAGTCACCCTACGGTAGCATGGGTTTTGCCCTCGCTGTGACAGTGTGAACTGCGACAGCTTCACGTTCAGAAGCTATGAGCTGGACTGTACCAGCCACTACCTTCCCCTGCAACGTCTCTCAACTGTTGACTCTCTATCCTCGTCTGACCTATTTTCACCTCCCATGCCAGTAGCCCCAAAGTTGACAGTTGACCTTCATTCATCAATTCGTCGAACCACACAACTACTAAGTCCTCTTGCGCCAGATCTGCTGAATCATCAGTGTTTGAGCTCCATAAGAAAACCAACCTCCGTATCATCAATGTCAACTGCCAGAGCATCAACGTGAAGAAGCAAGAGCTTGCAGCTGTATTACAGTACGTCAAGCCTGATATTGTATGTGGTACAGAGTCGTGGTTCCACGGCATTAAACCAGGGAAGCAACCGGCCAAAGATCACATTAAATCAGCGGAGGTGTTCCCCGATTCATATGATGTGTACCGGAATGACCGCGCCACGGATGGAGGCGGCGTCTTCATCATCGTACACAAGTCGCTCACCTCCTCTGAACAACCCCAGCTTGTGATGGATTGCGAAATCGAGTGGGTGAAAGTCAAGCTGAAGAACCAGAAGGACCTCCATGTAGGCGCGTTCTACATGGCAGAGAGGCACAACCTCAACCAGCTCCACCGCTCCCTAAACTTGCTAACTGAAGACGGCAGAAAGCAACGAGAGGTCATTTTAGCCGGCGACTTCAACTGCCCAGCCCGTGGTAAGAACATACTTGACCTGGTCTTTACATCCCACCCCACCCTTGTTAAGTCCTCTGTTAGCATCCCAGTGTGTCCGACCACGACATTGTCTGTACCGACTTCAACACTAAGCCGCAAGTCACCCACCAGAAAAGCACGCAAGTGTCTCAAGTTCAAGCAGGCTGACAGGGAGCATATGAAGAAGGACATGGTCGATGCAGCGCACATCGTGGAAGAGGAACACAGAGCGGAGAAAGATGTGAACACCCTGTGGACTACGTTCAAGACCCTCCTCGCTGACTCTATAGAACAGAACGTCCCCTCCTTCATGCTGAAATGGTCTTCTTCCCTGCCATGGCTGACAGCGCCCCTTCGGAAGCTGCTGAAGCGTAAGAAGAAGAGACTTTTAAAGCGTGCGAGAGCTTGCAAGGAATGGTCCCCCTACAGGAAATTCCAGAAGTACTGCAGAGATGAGTTATGGCGTGCAGAGTGGCAGTACATCAACAACACCTCAGGGAGGGACTCGACCAGAATAACACCAAGCTATTCTGGCGCTACATCAAGTCCAGGAAGCAGAACTCTATAGGAGTTGCCCCGCTGAAGGAGAAGGGACAGCTGCACAGCGATAGCCAATCTTAAGCCAACATCTTACTGCGCCAATTCAAATCAGTCTTCACCAAGACCACCACTACTACATTACCCAACTTAAAACCTCCCTCCGCCCACGTACAGCCCATCACAGTTTCTGCCCCTGGTGTGGCCAAGCTGCTATGCGACCTCAAAGTTAATAAGGCACCTGGTCCAAACAACTTACCCAATATTGTCTTGAAGACCCTTGCTGACAGCATTGCACCCCCCTCCCCCCCTCCCCCGACACTCATCTTCCAAGCCTTGCTGGACTCCGGATGCCTTCCGCAAGATTGGCTTGGAGCCAACATCACATGCGCATTCAAGAAGGGCGACCGTCACTCCCCCGGCAACTATAGACCCATCTCTCTCACTTCAGTTCCCTGTAAGATCCTGGAACACATAGCATGTTGCCACATCATGAACCACCTTGACTCCCACCAAATCTTGACCTCTCTCTCAACGATGGCTTCCGAGCTGGCTACTCTATCGAACCCCAGCTCCTGACACAACACAAGATCTCCTGTCTTCATATGACCGTGGAAAGCAAGTAGACATGGTGATCTTAGACTTCTCCAAGGCCTTTGACACCGTTCCCCATGACCGACTACTTCATAAGCCATCCCACTACGGCATTACTGGCCACATCCATCCTGGCTGAAGTGTTTCCTTATGGAACGCTCCATGCAAGTTGTGGTTGAGGGCACCTCATCAAATTCTACGACAGTGGATTCTGGGGTTCCGCAGGGTACCGTGTTAGGCCCACTCTTGTTCCTGTGCCACATTAACAACCTCCCGGAGGCAGTCAAATCCCAAGTGCGTCTCTTCACAGATGACTGCCTCATCTACGAGGAGATCAACAACTTCAGAGACCACCTGACTCTTCAAGAGGACCTGAAGAGTCTGGAACAGTGGGCAGAGCGATGGGGCATGCGTTTCAACGCCACGAAATGCTACGTCATGAGACTGGCGTGGAACCCTGCAAACTCCTTCTTCTACTCCCTTGAAAACACAATCTCAAAACAAGTCTCCACCAACCCCTACTTGGGTCTTCATTTCTCTGTAGATCTGTCATGGTCAACCCACATCAACTACATCATAACGAAAGCCAACTGTACCCTTGGTTTCTTACGCCATAACCTCAGACTCTGCCCCACATCTTGCAGACGCAACGCCTTCCTCACCCTAGTCAGACCCCTGTTGGAGTATGGAGCGATCATCTGGGACCCGTATGAGAAACAGGAAATTGACAAGCTGGAACGTACACAGCAAGTGGCAGTACGTTTCATTGCCAAGGATTATAAATCTAGAGCACCTGCTTTGTAACGGGCCTCCTGAGGAAACATGAGCTCCCTACCCTCCAGGAACAACGTGAGAGCCTGCGGCTGACCACCTTTTACAAGGTGGTTGAGGGGCTGGTGCCAGCAATCCCTCCTGAGCAGTTCTTGTGCCTAAACAACCTGGCCAATGCATCTGCCGTCCCGCCGAGAAGAGCAGACTTTGTAGTCAGTAATCCAGTGGAGAACTACACACACAACAACGACAGGTGCTACACAGTTCCAAACTGCAGCACAGAGCAGTACAAACAATCGTTTTTTTCAAGAACTATTATTAGGTGGAATCAACTGGACAATAGTATTGTGCACTCAGGTAGTACTGAGGCCTTCAAGCAGGTGGTGGCCAAAGCCCAATGCCACTAACTTTTTCGCTGCGCACCCCCCCCCCCCCCCCCCCCCCCCCCCCCGTTGCATCAACGCCAGATCCCTGGATGCAGCAACGTAAAAAGAACAGATACAGATACAGATACAGACGGCACCGGCTACCTTGAGCAAGTCGCCTTCTTTGTTGATTGTCAGAGTTTTGATCTAAATTGTCGTTTTACGAAATCTGGACTTCCCGATCGCAATCTTCTTAATGATTCCATTTCTATCATAGAAGCAACTAAAAATGTATAAAAATTATCATCCAATGGACCATTTCAACAGAATAGCATTTTATCAAAAATCGTGTCGAAAGCACATGTTGACAGCCATGTGGTGATGAAAGCAAGTTGTGTTTCCGATCAAATTTGAAACACAAAGTTCTCCGCTCAGACAGCATCTTGGATAATGAAATTTATATGTATAAAAAGAGAGAAACGCCAGCTATTCATTACAAAATTATTTCATGCCGTTTGGTATTTTTCATCGAAATAGAGGAAAATATGATGCAAACTCGTTAAAAGTGGGTTAATTCTGGGACTTTAATCATGAATAACTTTACACAGCCACAGAATTGTCAAATATGGCTTATTGCGTTTTATTCCTTGGGTTCTGTGGTTTTCATTCATATAAAATATGTTTGATACTTTTAACAGACGGCGAGCTAGACAACACAGAAGTTTGCGACAGATAGCACAAATTTTGTCATTTACTGTCTTGCAAGGCCCATTTTGAGCGTAGCACTGTCTTGTCTGCTTTAAGGTCCGGGTCGCCTGTATATATATCTGCGGCGCTGCGTGAGTGTAATCAGTGTCCCCAAGTGTTCACTAGACAATGTTCTGATAGTGCGCCCTGAATATGTAGGGAGAGCGTTCCCTGGTGCGAGTGACTGGTGTAGAGAGGCAGAGAGCATGCTCAGTGCGCTGAGTGCAAGAGAGAGTTCCCAGGGCAGTGTTCCTGGTTTGAGCTCCTTGTCATGAAACAGAAATAAAAGAAGGAAAACTCTACGTTGTCCTCCATGTCTTCTTGACTGGCTGCTGTCCCTTGGTTCCTGCACTTTATCACCATCTGCCTGTCTTCACCTGCACACCCCTTGCCCCTCCACACCATCATAATGCGAACACTGTATAATACTCTTAGTCCTGTTTGATAAGCCTCTATAGGTTAGTGTTACCATCTTATTACAAATGTGTCAATAATTGATGCGATGATATTTTGACCTTTCACGTCCGATGTGAACCTGACTCAAGCTCATGCTCATATTCAAGATGCGTACCTGCGATTCTGACTGGTGGTTTGTATCCTGTTGAAACACAAAACCACGTTTAGAAAAAAGAGGTTCTCATGTTTCTGATTAGTAAACTAAAAAAAATGAAACAGGGACAAACATCAACTAAGAAAACTGTTTTGCTGTGGTTAGAACATACCTGGACAGAAAGCAGAAAAGACCTTGTCTCTTAACCCGCGGAGTTCACTGAACTCTTGAACAGCAAACCGATTTTGCTCCACTGGTTTGCTGGCAATGCCATCCAGCTCTCTGGTGTCTGTCAGTCCAATACCAATGGCATAGATGTGAATTCCTTGACCTCGTGCTTTTTCTGCTTCTGGGGGATGGTGTTACGTGAGTTGATGTTGGACACACCATCAGTGATAACGATAGCAATGTTGTCAACATTAGGACGGTCACCACTGACCGCTGTGTATAGCTCTGTTCTCATGGTTTTGAGAGCATCCGCTGTGTTGGTACTGCCAAAACGATAAGGGATTTCATCAATGGCATTGAAGACTTCCGCTTTCGAATTGTGTGAGTTGAGATGGAACATTACATGGTCCTTTGTGCTGTAGATGATGACACCCACCCGCACATTTCCGCTGTCAATGTCGGCAATTTCAAGAAAGTCCTTGACGAAATCCTCATCATCAATTCAAAGTGGGTTCTGTTACACTGGTGGAGGCATCTAGGATGAAGACCAGATCGACCTGAGACCCAGCACAACCTGTAATGTTGTCAAACACACACACACACACACACACACACACACATTCATATACAGGCAATTATGCAACATCCCTGAAAATGGTCAAAAAAATCAAGATATTGGGACAAACAGAACAAAAAAAAAGTCTGTCTATCTGTGAAATGAAGATAGCACCTTTCTACAAATCATTTGTATTGTTGCAGTCTTAAAAACAAACAAAGGTTCAGTATATAATCCATGTAATATGATGAATTTAGAATAAGCTGAACATGTCGCAATGTATATAATGAATTATTCATTGTTCCCATGAGCAGAATACTTCAAGCATCTAATCTGGAATCTATTTCTTTTCCATACAAATATGACTGCAATCAGTCGATCCACTGACAAAGTGTTAGTTTCTACAATGCTTTTGCATTAAGCAGCATTTTATTAGTTTTTCATGGCATACTATTGTTCACTTTTATGAAGCCGGCGGTGACCATAATGGCGTAGGCTGTGTTTTATTGGGCAATTCTAAGACAAGGCTCCTCACTCACTTGAAGTTACTGTACATTTTAAATGGGATTGGTGACATAGATCAATTTGTCCTCTACGATTTTGTTAAAGGTATTACAAATAAAGTGAACAGAAAGTCACTACCAATGTTCACATCAGCAAAAAAAACCCATTCATACAACTTTTAGGTTTTCATGCACATGACTTGATTTCTCTACTTGTAAGCTCTCTCTCTCTCTCTCTCATCATAATCTACAGGTATGTTTCATGCAAACCCACATTCCCCTCTGGAAATGATTCAGAATCATGCTTGATTAGTGTCAATTTTACAGTAGTAACTGCATTTCCAGACAATTTCCACTAATATTGTGTTTCATTCCCCTAAAAATTTTGCACAATCATATCAATATACATATTTATTTTTAGATATATTTTAATTCTTGATGATTTACCATTTCTTCTTGATAGTGTTTTAATAATATAAGTATGTCCAATGTCTTCAAAAATGAATTATGTAACAGATTCTTAATTTCATCTGTATGATGAAAAGACATGTTTATTTTCCCATATTATGTTGCTGTAAAATCTAGATTACGGTATAACCATCACTTTTAGTCATTGAAGATATTCAACACAATAAAAGTCAATCACCAGTCTTTACACCAATAAGGCAATCCCTCTTTCTCTCTTGTTTTCTTTTAACACTTTAATGTTTGCTTTTAATTTTCTTTCAAATTGATGTTCAGCTTGAATCTTAAATGTATCGCCAAAATACTCCAAGATGATTTGTTGTAGCTAATGTTACATTGCTGTAACTAAAACTCTGAAAGAAAAAAATACTAATAACGTCTTTCACAGGTTTCAAAGGTGCCATACACAATGCACATATTTTAAGAATGTAAAAGTATTGCAGCAGTAATGCATGTTTGTAAAGTTTCATCTGTGTTTGTCGTTTAGCTTTACTTCCTGTTTCCTTTTTCATTTCTGTGCTTTTTTTTTTCAAAGATCTTTTCACATCACACAGAAAATTATTCTGATTTTTTGTTACACAGAGGTCTAAACACATCCACAGAGAGAGAGAGAGAGAGAGAGAGAGAGAGAGAGAGAGAGAGAGAGAAATGCGCACGCATGAGCATGCATGGGCACACACACACAGTCTATTCTCCATTCTTCAATTATTCTTCTGTATTTCCATGGTTTTAGAACTAGAAAAAAAAGAAAAACAGTTGATGGTCTTACCTTCCTTTTTGGGAGGTAGTGTAATAGGTGGTCGGGTGGGCTCCTGTAAAAAAATGCCAGTCATATGCAAATCACACATGTGTGTACTGTGCCCTAATACATAAACATACATGGACATACAAACACAGGGATAGAAATGTTGATTTTTTTTTTTTATATTAGAGACTACAAAGCCATGGCAATGAAATGAGAATATGCAAAGTGTCGGTACTGCTCTGTTTTCTGCGAAAATCAAGTCTAAACCTTCAAAAGGTGTGGAAAAAATCAGTGACATACAAATGAGGTGAATTTAGGACGTAGTCCAATCTGAAAAAAAAAGGAAAAAAAAAAAGTCCAACAATTTCAGCAAAAACTGGAACATTTATGGTTGCTGTTATAATGTCATTTGCAGCTTGCCTGGAAATGCAGAAATTAAACAGAAAATGGGGCAGAGAAGTATGAATATTAAGATCCTGCATCATTTCTGTTAAATTACAAAAATAAGTAATTAGTTTCTTTTTTTCGTTTATGTATGTCTCCTCTCAGCATAAGGAAAACATCAGTTAGCATGGATACAGTTTTCAGCATTAAAACCCCCCTGAAAACTGGCTTAAAACTTTCACTTTTGCACACAAATGATGAATCTGGTCCACACATATCGAAGTATTCTACAAAATTCCTACAACAGATCCATATTCCTTGTGCCCTTCAGCATTCATGGATCTGCCTCCCCTTATCTATTCGCTATTGTTAACCTCCTATTACCCCCCCTCCACCCCTTCCCTCCATGTCTTCACTTTCCTGTCTTCCCTCGGCATCCTTTCTTTCTTCCCCTTGGTTCACTGAGCGTGGGTGTGGGTGAGGCAGGGGCTGAGGGGTGGGGGTGGGGGGGGGGGGGATACTAGGATGGTGGGCTTTAAAGGGTAAAGAGATATGGAAGTGAGGGTGGCGTGTTGATGATGTGTGTAAAATGTTTCACCTTATTGTATTCATTTAACATTTCTTTTAAATGCTGATTTTTTATTTTTTCATTCCTTAATTGACATGTTTCAAATGTTCTTTACACCTCTGTTCCATGTTTACATTACACCTCTAACAGGTATGACATGCTCCAATTTAACCTTGGTTTATGTATGTTTTAACAGTATATACAAACTATCGGTCACACTGTTTTATCAACCTGCAGTCCCCCCCCCCCCCCCCCCCCCCCCCATGAAATAGGAATAAATGTTCTTAGAACATCAATTTCAAATGCAGTTAGAGAGAGAGAGAGAGAGAGAGAGAGAGAGAGAGAGAGAGGAGGGGATGACCTTTAACTGTTGCATAGAGTTCCATCAGACACTTTTTTTTTTAGTGCTCTTTTAAATGCTTGTTGCAAGGGACATTATTTCAAAGAGGAAGGCAAACTGTTCCATGCCTCCTCTCCAAAGTTTACAACACTTGATTTATAAAGATTGCTTCAGGGTCAGATTATGTGTATGTCTATTTCCCATTTATGATAACACCTTCAATGATTTTCTTTGGAGCTAATTCATTCATTACATTTTATATGCATAAACATTTGTTGAAGTAGAGTCTGTCTTTAAATGATAGAATATTTAGAGTTCTGTAATCACCCCCTTTTTAAGGCGTTAGATATCAAATGAATTAATTGAATGGCCCCTTATGTAAACGATTTACTTGTTTCAACTTGGTTTCACTGGCATTATCCTATAAAATGGATGCATAATTGATAACAGAAAGAATATGTGCATGAAAGAATGTCATCCTGGTATGAAAATTTAGAAATTTTGTTGTTGTTGTTGCAAGTTGATATATTCATTTGGGAATATTTTTTTTAAGATCAGCAATGTGGTAAGACCAAGATGAGTCTTTGTTGATGATAACTCCTAAGACTTTATGTGATACAAACTCTTCAATCGTTTGTCTGTGCGCACATAACGGTCATAGGCTGCATCGGCCAATGGCAGGTTCTCAGAGACTTCAACATTGATGAGAGGCTTGTCCAAGTCATCCAGGCCCTCTACAAACACTCCAGCAGCACAGAACTTCTCAGTAGCCAGCATGGCCAGTTCTTCCTGACCACAGTCAGAGTCAGGCAAGGGTGCCTACTGTCTCCAGTCCTGTTCAACATCTTTCTGGAGAGAATCATGCAAGAGACCCTCGAAGAACACACACACCACCATCAGCACTGGCAGCAGGCTGGTCTGCAACCTTCGTTTTGCAGATGTTATCGACCTCCTGGGGGGCAGCAACACTGAGCTCCAGGATCTTACAAAACAGACTTGTCACAAGAGCAAGTGCCTACGGCATGGAGATCAGCACAGAGAAATCAAAGGTCATGGTCAACAGCACGACTAAAAGCAGTGCCAACATAACCATGAATGGTGAACCCCTGGAAGAAGTGACCAGCTTCAGGTACTTGGGAGCAACCCTGTCCAAAGATGGCACCTGCACAGCAGAAATCTGATTCAGGATCAACTCTGCATCAGCAGCTATGGCCAGACTGAACAGAGTGTGGAAAAAGCAACATCAAATTCCACACAAAATTCCGGCTCTACAAGTCACTAGTGGTCTCGATCCTCTTATATGGTTGCGAGACATGGACACTGATGGCCAAACACAGAAAGAAGAATCCAGGTGTTTGAGACCAGTTGTCTGAGGAAACTACTCCGCATCTCATACAAAGAACACAAGACCAATGATTATGTGCAGAATCTGGTCACTAACCTAGTTGGGCCCCACGAACCACTTCTGGCAACAGTCAAACGACGGAAGATGGCATGGTTTGGCCACATCATTCGGCACAACACTCTCTCCAAAACCATCCTTTCAAGGTACTGTTGAAGGAGGGCGCAGACGAGGACAGCAGAGAAAGAGCTGGTCCGACAATATAAAGGACTGACCAAAATGACCATGCCAGATCTCAAGACAGTCACTAAAAGAATAGCCTGGAGAGAAATGGCGGCTGCCTCATCATATCCCCCCAACGACCCCAGCGGTCAGGGGAATGATTGACCGACATAATGGTGCAAATTAGGAACTCATTTTCTGCCACTTTTGTCATGTTGTAAATATATATATATGCATTTTGTGTTATTAGCACAGGGACAAATGATTCATTTCTGTCCATGTAATCAGCTTGTTGATATTTGTCTGCAGGGTACTTCCCAGTTCAGAAGGACTACTAGTGTGTGGATTGTAATGAGGTATCATCAGCAAGCATTTCGCAAAAAACACTGTGGATTAGCATGGACAGTTTTAACACAGTTAAGTCACTGGCACATACCATGGTACCAGCCCTCGCTTAGTAGTGCCCATTGGAAGAGAACAAGTATTCAGCCTTATTCTCTGATTTCTTTTTATTCTCCCAATCCTATGAAATACAACCATTTGGCCAGTTCGCAGCTTAAACTGCTACTGCAAAAGCCATAGATCAGTGTTTCGTTTTTTGTTTTTACTTTGTCAAGAACCATTCTCAAATACATCTTCTCCACTTTGAAAGGGTTAAAATGAAAACTGCATAAAAACAGTCTTATTTATGTTTGATAACCTTTTGTAGGTCAATGTAATGATTTCATAACAAAACTTTAAATTGTTAACATGATTTGGGGCTGCTTTATTTTTTTTTGCATTTAACATTTATGTACACATTCACTGAGCATACCTGCCGTTACAACTGGTGGCTTGTATCCTGTTAGAAGAAAAAGCACACTTGAATAATCAATGCAAATTCTACCATAATCTGAATGGTTAAACTGAAACTCTGAGAAATCAAACAGGTTGAAAAGAAAATTAATGGATCAAAGCATATTCAAATGTGGTGGAACATACACATACCTGGACAGAAAGCAGAGAAAACCTTGTCCCTCAAGCCACGGAGTTCACTGAACTCCTGAACAGCAAAGCGATTTAGCTCCACTGGTCTGCTGGCAATACCATCCAGTTCTTTGGTGTCCGTCAGTCCGATACCAATAGCGTAGATGTGGATGCCTCACCTCGTGCATTTTCTGCTTCTGGGATGGTGTTGCGTGAGTTGATGTTGGACACACCATCAGTGATAATGATGGCAATGTTGTCAGCATTAGGACGGTCACCATTAGCTGCTGTGTATAACTCTGTTCTCATGGTCTTGAGAGCATCTGCTGTGTTGGTACTGCCATAATGGTAGGGAATTTCATCAATGGCATTAAAGACCTCTGCCTTTGTGTTGTGGGAGTTAAGGTGAAACATTACATGGTCCTTTGTGCTGTAGATGATAACACCTACGCGCACATTTCCGCTGTCAATGTCGGCTATTTCAAGAAAGTCCTTCACAAAATCCTTCATCAATTCAAAGTTAGGCTCTGTTACGCTGGTGGAGGCATCCAAGATGAAAACTAGATCAACCTTAGATCCAGCACAACCTGTAGTACCACAAAAAAGAAAAAAAACACACCGTTTTAGGAAATGGAATTACTGGTTTAAACTGGGCAATTAAAGAATTTAGGTATCATAAGATTCAGTTTGGAGTTTAAAAGACAAACTGGCTCTTTGTTTACTGTACCTTGCTGAGGATAGAACTTAAAAGCAAATCATTCTGATATTCTATACAGTAAGTTTATTCGTCTTCTATATACCTGTAAAAGCTACTCTGTGTGTGTGTATGTGTGTATACACGTGGGTGCGCGTATGTGATGACAGTTTAACTGTTTTGTTGAGTGCAGGGTGCAGAGATGCTGGATGCTGTTCTTTGCCTATTTATGAAGACCAAGAGAAGGAAACTCGACTGCCCAAAACAGGAATACAACTTCTCTCTCTCTCTCTCTCTCTTGCTCTCTTGATTCAGATTCAGATTTAGATGATTTATTAACACAATAGGCCAATGCCCCTAATGAGAGAGAGAGAGAGAGAGAGAGAGAGAGAGAGAATGTGCATATATGTGTGACTCAACTACCATTGGCGTCAGAATCAAGCTCCAAGCCAGTTTACACCAGAAGAGAATGATTTAATGGCCCTAAATGCTTGGCCTTTGAAATGGCCAGAACTGACTGGACATATGAAATCAATCCAGTCAAAGTTTTGTTTACCTTGATAAAAATATGCAGTTAGTCTTAGAAAGTCGAATACAAGGCTCAGTATTCCTGTTTGGTGCATACACCTAATGAATACTGGAAAATGATAACATTTGCTTCAGGCTCTGACAAAAATGATCTGGTCTTCAATAAGCTAATGAGCAAGAATCTGCTAATATTCTATAATACAAAGTAAACCCCACACCCATACACCAACATCACACGGAAGTGGAGTGAGGTTTAAAAAAAAAAGGGGGGGGAGGGGTGTTAGCAAGCATTTAATTTTCCTCAGCCACCTGCAGCATCATCATGGGTTAGTATTTCAGACGCAGTAAGTATAAACCCAATGAGAAACAAATCACTGAAGCATTGCGTGATCATGATTACAATGAAATGTTGAATAGTAACATATTCATCTCATCTTGGGTGACCAAAACTGAATGGTGGTCAAAGGCCAAAGGAAAAGCCAAAAGAGACATGATGATTCAGGAGATGAGAAAAGAAGACCAAAAGAGACTCCAAAAAGCAGTCCAGCAGAGCCAGCAAGGGCAATGGACAACGGGGGAATGCACTCCAAGAGTCCAAAGAAGTCTCACTTGGAATGACATTTGGCACATGGCCCCTCTCAGGATCAGCTTCATTCTCAGATCTGCATATATGACTTTCTGCCCTCAAATGCAAACCTGGTGAAGTGGGGAAAAACAGACGATCCTTCATGCCCCTCTGCCATGAAAAACAAATAGTGGAGCATGTCCTAAGCTCATGTAGAAGTAGCCCTGGCTCAAGGAAGGTACACATGGAGGCACAACCAAGTGCTCAAAGAGATTGTACAAGTAGTCTGGGCTAGTACCAACACCACAAAAAGGAAAATCAGGACTCCAAAAGCACCCGCAACATTCTTCACAGCAGGAGGCAGCGACTCATGGCCAAGAACAACAGTGCCATTTGGAACATGCAGGCAGTCTGCTGGATGGGGCAGATGACTGGGAGTGCACTGCAGACCTCCCAGAATGGAAGAGTCACCCAGAGATCATCAGCAAGAGTGGCATGAGACCAGACATAGTAGTCCACTCTCAGTCAACCAAGCAGCTGATCATGATCGAGCTCACGGTGCCATATGAGAACAGAATGGAGGCAGCTCAAATCTACAAGACTGAAACGTATGCTGATCTGGCAAACAGCCTGAGAGAGAAAGGCTATCAGGTCAAAGTCGTCACTGCAGAAACTGGAGCTAGGGGGTTTGTAGGAACGTCTGCATACAGCCTCATGAAACAGCTCTCAGTTGCTGGGAGGGAAAAAAAACCAGAGCCCTGAAAGCAATGGCAGAAGCTGGATCTGGTCAAGGAGGAACAAAAGTGAATGTCCTAAGGCTTAACTTTCCTACAAATATCAGGTGTCCCAGTGGCTCAGTGGTTAGTGCGCGAGTCATTAAGTGGAAAATGAACATGTCCAGAGGGTCATGGGTTTGAATTCCAGCCATGGTTCGTCCCAAGATGGAAAAAAAAAGGCAGCAGAGGGACATCTGGAGTCATGAACCGGGTGTGGCCAACCCCCCCTTGAGTGTCAGGAGATAAGGGCCGAAACACTTGCTTGAAGGGGGCTTCTCTTCTGAGGACTCTCTGCTGCCACGCTCTCCATGAGTTTCTTTCTACTAGTAACATATTCGTCTCATCTTGCACATATTGTACTGTATTGTATATTTTCTTCTAATTCACTGCAACTAAACTCTGAGTGAAAATCGGGTTGCTCTTAAAGGAGAGAGCGCATTTTCTTCCTTTGTTTTGTCTGCAAATTAGCTGTGATTTCCCCTACTTGCTAGAGTGGATTTTCTTATCAGAGTCTCCCTTGTTTTGTGTGTTTGTTTTTTTTTCATGTGCACAAAGTGAATGCTGCAAGCAACAGCTCAGATTATTGTCTTGTCTGAATGGCTAGAGCTTAGACCATTCTTTAAAGTTTTGTGGAGAAGAAGGGGAGAAAACTCTGCCCTATGCAAACTCAAACCACAGACCTGGGGTGTTTGCTGGTGAGTGCGCTATTCATCTAACATTCAACTTTATTTTAAAAAGATTTTAAAAGAAAATATACATCACACAGTAATCAACAGCAAATACTGCAGTGGTATATGTCTATCAAGCTGCATAAGTGTTATTTACTTATTTTGACTTATCCGTGAAACTGAGGATCCATTGACACTAGTCAATTTTCACACAACTGATTTGTTGAACACATAATGGCAGCAGCTGCAGGGACAGTAATATTGATTTTGCCTGAGCAGCAGTGTGCACGACTAAAAATACTGTTTCAAACCCCCTCCCCCCATCGCCCAGTCCCCTGTTGTGTGTTTTATTGTCAGCACTGGCTCCCACAACATATGTAGCCTATCCACATCATGCCAGAGATACAAAGATTTACATATGTATGGAACTACCCGCTTTTTCCATCATACCCACCCTCAATCACACTTTCAGAACCAGACAACATCAACAAAAGTTAAATATGAAGCAGCCAGTTGACTTACCTTCTTTCTTAGGAGGCAACGTAATAGGTGGTTGAGTGGGCACTGAAATTCAAATTTACAAAATGTAGTTTAGTATTGCTGTGTGAAAACATTGCTTTAGTATTGCTGTGTGAAAACATTGCTACTACTCACCCATCCATACATACATGACACACACTCACACACATACACATGACACACACCACACACACACAAACACACCAAACATGTTTTTCATTGCCTGTCCACATGTCCATTAGTGTATCTATTGCCTTATCTTTTTGTCTACCCTGTGAAATGCTTAAACTAGAAAAATTAACTATGAACCATGATAAAACCTCATTTACACACAAAAGTAAAGGTAAAATAATACATTGAACCACAAAAAAATCACTTAATTTATAGTAAAGATAGACAAAAAGATACATGAACCAATGATTTATTAAGCCCACTGAAAATAATGTACAAGTAAAGGTTTTATGTGTCTGGAGATACCTGGTTCATCCCTTTGGTAGCCTGCGAAATGAAGTATGAACTGTTATTTTTTCTCTTACAATTATACACATGTGTGAAAACGTTTCTAAAACATGAAAAAGTTTGTTAGTTCCCACCCACCCAAACCCATCCCTCATCATTGTCAAGAACAACAACAATAATGAACTTTTAAAACAAGCACAATATTTCACGCACATATCATATATCTTGGCACACACATTTTCCTGTTGCTGCTAATAACATTCAATTTTGATGATTTAATAAATAATAAATGAAAAGAAACAAGATACATGGAAACAAAGACATATAAAAAGACACTATCTAAAACCAAAATGTCTGAAAATCTGAAATAAAGAGCAGTTAGCGTCTTTCCTTATTTGCCAACTCTATTTATTTCACTTTTGGATTTTCTTTTAATGAGAATTGATAAACAAGAAATGACAGCCAAATCATTCTGTCATGCCTTATCTTATTTTCACTTGCCTTTATGTTTATACATTTAACTACAAGACAACAAATCAATAAGGAGTAAGACAGAGATTTTCCTTTTAAATAAAACCAAGTACAATTGAGGTCTATGACAAGAAGCCAACTTTTACAAGAAGAAGAACAGAATTCTGATTTTTTTTTTTTTTCTCAAAAGTCTTCTGAAAAGAAACTGTTCTCTACAGCACAGCAGAATAGCCCTACGTTACAACTTAGCATGCCATCAAAGCCCCGCCCCTAGCTAGTCTCCATCCTCATCATCTAAAGCCATTGGAAAGATTTCTGCATTTAAGTATACACAAGTTTTGCTCTAAGTCAGACATAATGCACATCTTTGCTGACTTGAGAACTATTGGTACAACCTCAGCTGCTTTGCTTGAAGACAGAACTGTTGATGCAGACCCCAGCATGATCAGAGTAGAGATTACTCAAGATACTGGAAATTGTGAATTGCTTCCAGGTCCCCTATAATCAATATCAAATACAGGAACGTTTGCATGAGCCTGGCAGTCATCTTTTTCTTGCCAAATAAAGGGACCCATGTTGTGGAATACCCTCATTCATTGTTTTGTGTTTATGGGAACAGTGAACAACAAAATGGCTGTGACTTGAGAGCCTGCTTGAGAAGCTATAAATAAGCAACAGATCCCCGAAGACGAGAAGGCACTTCAAATTGCAGTATAAAATCACTCCACTTTGTCATTTCTACTATATTCTAGAACTCAAAAGGTACCATTGTCAAAATATTGCCTGCAATGCATAAAAAGATCATGGGCAAGTATAGTAAAGGTGTCAAATATCTATATGACAACTTTCTTTGTCACAAGATGACTCTCAGAGGATGAGCATGCTGACATTTTACCCTCTTCAGAACTCAACTTGATTTTGCTCTGTGTTGCTTTCAGTTATTCTGCCGTTTTAACACTTGCATCACAGATCGTTGATTCAAAACCTACATTGCTCTCAGAGTGGTTATTTTTTAAGAATTTATTATGTGCGAAAAACCACTACCATCACCAACCACCAAAACTTTGATTGGGTACATGGATTTTCTAGAGAAATGCTCTAAAAAGAGGAAAAAAATCTGGTTCCTAAATATCAAACACTTCACAATGTCAGTTTTGACTTTCTATGAATCAATGTTGGTGTTTCTATTTAAATGTTTGTAATCAATCCTTGTATTTACATGTGTGAGAAAATCAACTTTTTTCATTTTATATGTGTACATGGTACATACCTTTATTTAAATTTGTGGTTTGTATCCTGTAGGCAGAAAAAAAACTTCCAACAGTAAAAGACATTCATATTCAATTCACCAAACTTTAACAAAAAAAAAAAAAGAACTCCAAAGAAATGTGTATTATATAAAAACTTGTCTCTGTATAAATACATACCTGGACAGAATGCAGAGAAAACTTGGTCCCTCAGTCCTCGGAGTTCACTGAATTCCTGGACAGCAAAGCGATTTTCCTCCACTGGTTTGCTGGCGATACCATCCAGCTCTCTGGTGTCTTTAAGTCCAATACCAATAGCGTAGATGTGGATGCCTTGACCACGTGCTTTTTCTGCTTCTGGGATGGTGTTACGTGAGTTGATGTTGGACACACCATCAGTGATAATGATGGCAATATTATCAGCATTAGGACGGTCACCATTAGCTGCTGTGTATAACTCTGTTCTCATGGTCTTGAGAGCATCTGCTGTGTTGGTACTGCCAAAACGATAAGGAATTTCATCAATGGCATTGAGGACTTTTGCCTTCGTGTTGTGGGTGTTGAGGTGGAACATTACATGGTCCTTTGTGCTGTAGATGATAACACCCACCCGCACGTTACCCGCTGTCAATGTCGGCGATTTGAAGAAAGTCTTTGACAAAATTCTTCATCAATTCAAAGTTTGGTGCTGTGTCACGCTGGTGGAGGCATCCAGGATGAAGACTAAATCGACCCCAGACCCAGCACAACCACCTGTGATATAATTAATAAAAAAATGACCTTTAGAGCATACACAGATAGCAGACAATTTGTTTCCTTTTTTCTTAGAAAATCATCGCATCCCTTTGCATAACAGCATCAAAACATCTCGTCTCTGTTTTAAATCATTTTTCTTTGGAACTAACATGCCACTGCATTAAAATACACACACAATTTCACTGGCAATCTGACACAGCACCTTTACACCTTACAGACACAAAGGGATCATTGAATCATCTGACAAGAAGCAAATTTTAAATTAACGAATTATCATTTCAAGCCAACAGATTTTCATCTTCATAGATTTTTGTGACATCTTAATACGGTTTCCTTGTTGAGTCGAATAATACCCATCAGACAAGGTACACAATTCATTTCTTTCGTGTGGTCTGAAGTTAACCCGTTTACTTTATGTTTCTGTTTTACAAGTGAAACTTGCATCCATAGATCCAAACGCCATTTCAATTTCTTCTTAACATTACTTTTCCTGTCACATTTTCCAGAGGACGACCATAGTAAATCTGAGGAAAGTAAAACAGTTATTTGGCCAAATTGATGATTTCTATCCTAATTTATTTAACATTGATGTTCAGCTTGTATTTGAATGGGACTGAACAAATATGACAAAGTATATCTGTAATAAAAATCATTTAAGTAAAAAAAAAAAAAACTGCTATAATTGAAAATTTAATCTCTAACACAGGTCAAACTTAATCTGAACAGAATGTATATTACAATATTACAAATGTGTGGGGGAAAAGATTGTTAGAGAGATGAATAACAGCCATATCTGATTAAATTTAGTCCTAATTTCTTGATCCATAGAATCTCTTCTTGTGAGAAACTGGGGAAGTATGGATCCATGTCAAATTGATTTAATTGCACTGGTTCGCAACAAAATCTCAACAGCAGACATATACATTTGAGTGACTCACTGAAACCAGTCTACGTTCAGATTAATTCTACTTCATACTGACAATTAACATAATGAAAATGTAAGATGGATCTAGTTTAGGTTACCAAAATAATTTTAAAAAACTGGTTAAAGAATCAACACACTAAAATCTGAAATAAAAGTCATTACATGATCTCTCTTTACCCTCTTCCTATCTTTTTTTCCCTGTCATTCTCTGGTCCTTGTAATCTTTACCTCCACCCCATCCCCCTTCTGCCTCATTCGTTTTTTTGTTAAACATGTCATGAAAAGTAGTATTATTCTAAAACATATACATCGTTGCATATTCACATACACAGACATGCAAAAGCATTTGTATATGCATATATGTTTACATAAAAGCTCACCGGTGATAAGGTACCATGATCATTAAAGTATGTTGACAATCGACATATTGTCAGAATCGCGCAGCTATCTAAAACAAGAAAAAAAAATCGGGAAGCTACCTAAAAGAAGACAGGAAATTTGCTTTTGCATGTAAATTAAATGCCAAACCATAACTTAAGGAGATTTAAGAAAAAAAAATACATACAGAATTCACAAGTTAAAAAAAGAAGAAGTAACAGTGTGTGAACAAGATAAAAATGGATGCAATTTAGTAAGATATACAGTTAGCAGTACCAAGCTCCATTCATTCTCATTACTGGGAATGAAAGCACAAGACATTGTCGGTCACTGTTTTTCTCTTTATGAAGTGCCTCAAAATGAGCACTCATACGAGGGCAATCAAAAAAAGCAATATAAAGGTTTTGACTACAAGAGTATACTGGCGCTGGTTTGAATTATCTCTCTGGCTAACATCCGGTAAGACCACATTCGGTGTATTAGTTTACAAATTGGGAGAGACCCTCTGGGATTTTTACATTTTCTTAAGGGAGGGAATGGGGGGGGGGGGGGGGGAGGGTTACTGGGGACTCGGGAGAGGGGAGTGTGTAAATCGTCTGGATACTGTTTTGCCCTGGCTCAGATTCAACACAGAATTTGCTACAGTATGAATGCACTCAGCAGATCAGAGACATGTATAAAAGACCAAGCATCAGAGGTATTTGTTGCCACTTCTTTTGCATGAATATCAGCTTTGTGACTGCCACAAAAACAGGAACGTTCTGAAACATGTAATAAAGTTACACTGGAACTTGTTATAAATTGAAGATTTAGAAATAAGGTCTCATATAAAATATCTGAACGACTAGAATTCAGATGGTGTTGTAAAGTTTAAGTGTAGATGTCTAATCCAACATTATTTATATCTTTTTTATACAAAAAAAAGGCATTTAAATTGATTGCTTTAAAAATTGTGAATGACTGTGCATCCTTTTATACTACAATATATCTTTTCAATGTGTGCTGGTATTACAAAAGCAGCCCACTCGAAAGAATCTGCCTCCAAACTATATGAAAACGCATAAATATGGGCCGTATTCATCACATACCACTTCGCTGACATGAGATGAAATAAAACTGTTTTTTTTTTTTTTTTTCTCTTACTACAATACCTAGCGTCTAGGTAATCTTAATCAGTTTTATGAAACCAACCAGCAAGTGAACAATCGCGCAGGTCAGCAATGCCATGAATAGCTTGGTTACTGCTGTGAAACAGAGATAGAACATAATCAGGGAAGGATCTGAAGAATAGAAACAGACAGAGAAACATGTGATGTGAAATGTTAAGTTACAGTGAAATAATTAGTGGCCTTACCTTCCTTTTTAGGAGGCAACGTAATAGGTGGTAGGGGAGATTCTGAAAAAAAGACAAAAATATAATGCAGTCTGGCTATCTAAAATATTCGTAAGAACACGTAAAGATGTGTGCACAAACGACCATTTGCGTACATGCACGCACACACTTTCATGCACCTACACACACACTCGTGAACACAGGCATATCTAACACCCATACTTCTATCATCTATCTCATCTGCATTTCCATCATCAATGGCGTCTGTCTATGCTACAAATGCCATTACATGAAAATAATGATTAATGAATCTGTAGGTTCAACTATCAAAAAAAAAAAAAACACAAATAGTAATGAAGACACACAAAAAGACATATTTCATTTTACACCAGAGTTTAAGCACAGAAAATAAAAAAGTGATATTGATATGTAGCCGGGTGCTAACAGTGTATATTTTCTTGGTTACCCCTCGTAGATGAAATATTATGTTCAAGAGTTACCTTCCCCCTTACCTCCCTTGGTTGATGAATCTCAATTTTTTTTTGAGGGGAGTAAATTCTTTAAATTATGAATACCTCAGAACCTACATAGTTGTATGTATATCGCTGAAGTCACAAAAAATTAATGTATTTTATTCATTACAACCATACTGTGCTGAGAAGCCCATATTTTCTCTCTAAACTGGTATTTTGCACAAGCAATCTTGGCGTCATTTTCAATTGTCCGTCGAACGAACATTAAATAATTATTGATTTCACACAAAAGTAAGAGGAAAACTGAAGAATCTGAAAACGCACATTAAAAGTACTGTCCATAAGCTATCATTCTGTATATCGCATACCTAGGATCTTTCCCTTACAAGCTTGCAACTATACGAAATGACTGAAGTTGCCGACCTCCTTTGAGCAATTCATCTTCTTCATTCATTGTCAGAGTTTTGATCTAAATTGTCGTTTTATGAAATTTGGACTTCCAGATCAGAATCTTGTTGATGACTCCATTTCTATCATACATACAACTGAAAATGTATAAAAACTATCATCTGATGGACCATTTCAACAGTGTATTTTTCAGTTGAAAATCGTATCAAAAGCAGGTGCCGACGGCCCTGCGAAGCAAAAAGTCAGCTGTGTTTTTTTTTTTTTTTTTAGTAATTTTTAGTAACAAAATTCTCTGCTTAGACACTGTCTCAGAAAATGAAGTTTATATGTATGAAAAGAGCGAACTGCCAGCTATTCATTCATTGTAAAAGTATTTCATGGTCTTTAGTATTTTTTTTTAAATCGAAATAGATGAAAATATGACGCAAACATGTTAAAAGTGGGTTCACTCTGGGACATTTATCAGCAATGATTTAGTACTGGAACAAAATTGTCAAATGTGACTTACTGCATTTTATTCCTTGGGTTGTGAGGTTTTCATTGATAGTATATATGTGTTAATAGTTTGAATGGACGGTGAGCCACACAACACTGAAGCTGTGATAGAAAATACAAATGTCTGTCGGTTCTGGCCTCGCGAGGCCCGTTTCGTCTCTGGCACCATGAGCCTGGTTCATTCTTATAGAAGTAGAGCATTGTATGAGAGCAGATCAGTGTTCCCTGAGCATCTGACTTGAGAGGAGTGTGCCCTGAATGAGAGAGAGCTCCCAAGGCATTGTTCCTGGTCTGAGCTGCTTGTTATGAAAGGAAAATAAAAGAAGAAAAACTCTGCTTCGTCCTCCGTGTCTTCTTGACTGGCTGTTGTCCCTTGTTTCCTGCACTTATCACCATCTGCCTGTCTTCACCTGCACACCCCTTACCCCTCCACACAATCACAGATATAGATATATAAAAAAAAAAAAAGTTCTGGACATTTGAAGATACCTGTTTTTTTCTGGATGGTGGCCTGTAAATTGAATGACAATCATTGTGCTCTCTTGAAGACAGACAATAAGCAGCCTTAAACATTGAAATAAAAGCAATGTCAATGACAATGTCACAAACACAAAAAATACAAATAGACGAATAAATAAATAAAATGGAAAAAAAAAGAGAAATACAGACTTGTGTATTATGAGCACAAAGCATTAAGTAGTTCATTTCCGCAGCATAAGCCTGCTCAAACTCACGCATATTTTGATGTGTATGATCGAGTCAGCATTTCTCTATGTATATGCTTAATTGTCACACAGGTTCAGCGAGAGAGAGAGAGAGAGAGAGAGAGAGAGAGAGATTGTTCGTTCATCAGTGGCTTTCCAGACATATTATATTTGTAGAAGAAATAAGTTCACTGAAATATTTTTCTCAAGCATATCTTTTCATGTAAGTTCCTTTATTCATTTGTATCTTAAACTGGACACTTTTGCCTATCAATTCTTGTAAATCATCACAAGTTTTTGAGGCTGCATTTTTTTTTTTCAATTAACAATAGTGTGTTACCGTCAGCTCTAACACAGTAAAGTCTCGACAAGGCATGGTTATCAAGGACAGAGAGAAAAACTGTGATACCAAGCACTGTGATATTTTTGGTTGGTGTATAAAATTAATTGCATCAGATTTTGTGATTCAATTTTTTCCCCCAGAGTTATGAAGTTTGAGAATCATCATACACATACCCAGCATGAGTTCAAAGAAATCAAACCATTCTACATGTTCCTTTGGCCTTCTATACAAACAAAACTCCCAATGAGACAGATAGGGAGGGGGTGGGGCAAGGAGGGGTTGGGGAAGGCAAGAGAGGGTGAGGGTGGAGAAATATGGAAAGAGGAGGATGGATGAGGAAGAGGAGAAAGAAAAAGCAAGAAAAAGAATGATAGACAGAATTAAGATGAGAAAACCATGACAAGCTGCCGTGGCGAAGTGGTTAGCGTCAAGGACTCCCGGCTGGGAGGTCATGGGTTCAAATCCCATCAGAGTCATGTGGGTTTTTCTGCCCCAACCGGCTCCTACCCAGAGTTGAGTTTGCTGCGGACTCAGTTGGGAAGACTGGGACCACACAGTCGAGCTTCATCCACTTAATGAATGTGTTTCTGAGAATGTTGCTCAAATTTCCTGACCAACACTGCTGGTGCCTGTATCTCTCGGGCCTGGCTGACACTGGGATATATTATGAAAGGAAGCGTAGAGTACAGCCTGTCATGTAGTCTCAGACCAAAATGGAAATCCGTAGCATCATTTTAATCATCCTCATTCTCATCGATCAGCATAAAAAAAAAAAGCATTTTAAATGTCTCAAATTCTGTGGCCCTTCATGCCCTGCTCTCATGTGACCTCAATTTCAATGTCCTCTCCACGTCTGTGGTCTTGGTTTGGTTCCGTTGGGGTCACCGGTATCGGCGAGTCCATGGGGGCTGTCGTTGGACGGATGTGTTGGCGCCTTCCGGAGGGAGAGCTCACTCATGCCGGCTCCGCGACTAAGAAATTATTGTTATCAGTTGGGGGCTTAGTAGGTGTGTCCCTGCGTATGTTAGATCAGAACAGGCACCGCTGAACACCACCAAAGCGACTTGGCAGCAGTGCAGTGTCTCCTCCGGTGGGTTGCCTCTTGACGACTTGACATTGACTGCTCCATATGGATTGCCGTTGCTGGGGCTGCAGCGGGGCCGACTGGGCTGTGGCTGTGGATGGGGTGTTTGGAATGAGCAGCGTGGGTGCAATGCCTCTGGTTGGGGCAGCACAAAAAAAAAAAAAAAAAAAAAAAGAAAAAAAAAAAGATACCATGAAAGACAATTAATAAATAAGTCTGCACTCATAGTATCTGAGACGGATAGCACTGTAACTTTTTTGATTCCCGAACTGAGAATCAGTTTGTTTAGAGTGGGCACAAATAACGCTGGTACTTCATCAGCATAATTACTGCAGTTAGGGCATTAAACAAGAGTGAAACAAATGCACATGCTTATTACATCCAATGCTAGATTAAGGTAGATTTGTGAACGATATTAAAGTTCCAAGTTCAATGAATCTGTTAATAATCCAAACTGAATACTCCAGTAAAGCTGTGATAAGGAATATAGACTATTCCAGCAAAGAAGTTTGTACTTGCATGAAAGAACACGTGTAAGTCTACATCGGATTCTTGTGAACTTCGGAATGCTGAAAATATAACCTAAACTTCTTGTGCACTACCTTTCAAGTATGGAAACAAACATCTGAAAAACCGCCTAAAAAGCCTGTGGCAATAAAATCAACTGTAACAGATGCCTGAGTGGCTGCTCATTGAAACAGAGTATGAGTGACCAAAGAAGTGACAACTGAATTTTTTTCAATAGCTTTTCCAGAATCCTGAGCTGAAACTTGCATATAAGGAAGAGCACATCTTGTGTCTTATGGAGTGTATTTAGTATTTAAACCATACAGAAGACAGAATTAAACATGCTAAGTCATTCCTCAAAAACTACGACCCTATACAAGTGGTTGAAACTGATTATAGCCATGAAATATGCCGTTCTCAGCTAAGACTGCCAGAATGTAAAGAACAAGAGACAAATCATATTGAAACGAGGAAAATTCATGACTCACGAACCACTGAATTTGCCGTCATGGGCTTGTTGGATGATCTGGTCTTAAATTCCACAAACAAATAGAATTTCCTTTTTGCTCTGACCAGCTTTTATCCAGTATAAGGTGTGATTTAGGATCAGTTGGGAAGACTCAGGCCAGACCTTGAAACAACTTGTTCACAAAGAAACGGAAGAAAGGTCATGTCAAAATTCATATTGACCGATTCATGACAAATGTCGTTGAACAGGTGTGATGGCAATCGCCATATCGGAGCAGCTAACGGTGTTTATTTTCATGAATATATGAGTTGTTGCTTGTTGGAGTGTTACAAGGTGGTGTCTTGTATACATTGAATCAGAACACGGCCTGTTTAACATTGCTTAAGTTGTCGAGATGTGGTCAGGCTCCAGTTAGAGACCTGATAAAGATCTGCTGTTGGCAATTCTTTGTGAATTGTTTTCTCTCTTTTTTTCTTTCTTGTTATTCGTCCCTCCAAAAGACTTCTTCCCCCACCTTCCCCACATACAGCAACAGCCAAACCCGTCTGTTGCAATCTTAGCGCCAGCAGATCACCATGTGACTATCAATTCCACTTTTGGGGCACCCCATCAGAGGAGACATTGCACTCCTGCCGAATCACTTGATTAGTACATGCAGAACACCATCTGTTATACCCCGATGAAAAAATAATTATAATCTTACTAATAAAAAAATCTAAGCCTAATCCTTTTGTTGAGCTCCATGTGCTGTTGCATCTCTAGCATTTGTAATGCCACAAAAAAGTGTGGAAACAGTACAAAATCAAAAACAAAATCACATTAGGTACCTCTTGTATGTGTGTGTATGCATGTATTTGCATGTGTGTGTGTGTGTGTGTGTGTGTGTGAGAGAGAGAGAGAGAGAGGTGTACTATAACTGACATAATAATTTAAGGACCTGTTTGTGGCATTTCCATTCTTGAACACTCTCAAATTTGTTTTTATACACCCACACACATTATGCTGTTGAAATAAAGATGTTCATCATGTATGTTCAGTTCTGTTCTTGTTTTGTACATCACGGGCAAAAGCATGTCACACACATACAAACACGCATACTCACACTTACATCAGTACCTTGGTGGGTTTTTTTTTTTTTTTTTTTTTTTTTTTAAAGTTTTTTTTGAGATCAACAATCATTATGGTACAAATTGCAATTGTCGTTTAAAGGCGCAATTGCCAGTACTCATCTACCCAGATCACAACTCCTATTAATCGCAGAGCAATTGTCAATCGGACTGACACTCATCTAAACAGTCGCACACACATGCATGCACGCACGTATTCACACACACCGAGTCACTCCTAGCCAATCCTGCGCCTGCCCCTCTCTACTTTCCCCTCCATCTCCTGACTTTTGTATTTTCCTACATGTAATTGGGGGGGGGGGGACCCCACTTTTTCTGCATTAAGTCAAAAAAAGGGAGCTGGTGCAAACGTGAAAAGCTACGTGCTTCTTTTTAGAGAAAAAGTGGACAGGACATGGCCAATGACAAAGAACCATGAGACATATCTACTGGAGAACAATCTAAATTTCAAGAAGGGAGAGGTCTGAAATGACCAGATCCAGAGCGAGGTAAGCGCATCCACGTTATCACTATCCACTCCTAGAATCCCCCTTGTTCTGAGAAAGGCTTTCCGTAGTTTGCAACCCATTTTCCACCTCAATCATCTCCAAAAAGGTGGGTTTTTTTTTTCATCAGTTGTGGGCTCTCAGCTCACACACATGTTTACAAGTAAGATGGTTATAGTAACAAACAGCAACTATTTTTCATTTTGCTCATAATGACTGCCAAGCTTTGTTCAGTTACAGCGTAATCTTTGGTTGACACAGTTAATCTTGTTTTGAACTTGATGCTGTTTTACCAAAGTAACAGAGTTGTCTTGTAAAATTGTTGACTATGGAAGTTTTTGAAACTTGGCACTTGAATAAAATTGCCATCTCTCTCTCTCTCTTCTCTTTTTTTCCTATTCTTACATTTAAGGCAAAGGGCAAAAGGTGTTTGTGTATGTAGAAACGCAACTTGAAATCATCAAATGCTTCTCAGAGGATTTGTTGATGGACAGCAGAAATATTCTAATGCATGTTTTCTTTACGTACATTAAGTAACATTATGACAAAATTGCAGAAACTGACAAATAAAATTCATGAAAAATCCATCAGAATATTCAAAAGTAAACTATAGCAATACCTTTAATTATGTATCAATTGCATACTGACATTGTTTTGTGGAAGTCTACTGAATGTATCAAATATGGCTGAACTTTCATGTCAAAATATGACGGCGAGTCTATTATCAATGTGTCGACATCAAGCTTTTGTATACATCGCCCACATGTCAGCATTGAGGCGAGTATATATTAATGTGTCGACATCAAGCTTTTGTACACATTGTGCATATGTCAGCATCAAGGAAGGCCTGGCAGAACGTTACGAAACTTGGGCCAACTCTGTGTCACTTTTCTCCCCGAGGCTGGATAACCATTACTGAAAACTGGAAAAGCGCCTTGCTTGCAACTTTCAAGTTCCACACAAACACACACTCGCATGTACGCAGAGGGGGAAAAAAGCTGTCGTTTTTAGTGAGGTGAACATGCAAGTTTCTTGTAGAACCTTAGGAGGATCATTTCAAATGAGAACAAAAATCATCTGGACTAATTTTGTAGAGATCAGCCTTGCTTGACACACTAGCGTATGTTGGTAATTTGGTTTTCTTACACATTTCAGCTTTAAGTTATATGTATTTTTCTTTTTTGTTTCCCTATACAAGTCAAAAACATTACATCATGCCCAATAAACTCATACTTCATATATACTGGCACATACCTGTGGTAGTGATTGGTGGTTTGTAGCCTGCAGGAGTAAAATTTAAAATAACAAAAGTTTCTTATTTTTCTCAAAATAACAGAAATCAGAAAACATGCAAGCAACTCCAAAGAAAAAAAGTGTTCATAATGGAATATGTACACACAATACACATACCTGGACAAAAAGCAGACAAAACAATGTCCCTCAGTCCTCGGAGTTCACTGAACTCCTGGACAGCAAACCGATTTTCCTCCTCCACTGGTTTGCTGGCAATGCCATCCAGCTCTCTGGTGTCTGTCAGTCCGATACCAATAGCGTAGATGTGGATTTTCTGTTTTCGTGCTTCTTCTGCTTCTGGGATGGTGCGACGCGAGTTGATTGGACACACCATCAGTGACAACGATGGCAACGTTTTTAACATCAGGACGGTCACCATTAGCTGCTGTAAACAGTGTTGTTCTCATGGTTTTGAGAGCGTCTGCGGTGTTGGTACTGCCAAAACGGTAGGGGATTCCATCTATAGCGTTGTTGACCTCCTGCTTTGTTTTGTGGGTGTTGAGATGGAACATGACATGGTCCTTTGTGCTGTAAATGATGACACCAACGCGCACGTTTACCACCGTCAATGTCGGCAATTTCAAGAAAGTCCTTAACAAAATTCTTCATCAATTCGAAGTTTGGTGCTGTCACGCTGGTGGAGGCATCCAGGATGAAGACTAGATCGACCTCAGACCCAGCACAACCACCTGCGATCAAAAACGTAGCATTAAACCGATTTAACCACTTTTAAAGATTTACAAAAACAACACTTCTGTCAGACCACCAGTAGCAATCACATGTCATCATGGTAACTACAAGGTCACTGAAATAACATTTTTTAGATATATTTCATTGCTATGAGAGAAGCTCGCTTAAAACATTTTTTCTTCCATTCAAATAAGCTCCTGAACTCATTTTCATTTATGCAAGTTGTCAGTAATCTCGTTTCTGTTTTTGATTTGAATGAAACATATGAATACAATGTGTTTCCACATTATCATTTGTGTAAGCATGTTGGAAGCATGACTGACGAATACTGGCACTTTTGAAGCATATGCGCATAGGCTTAGGTGCAACGAATTGCCAATAAATATCATGTCCCTAAAAAATTACAGTGGTGTCTTTCACATCCATCTATTTTTATCTAGCTATCTATCTAAATACATGCATTTCTGTCTCTCTAGCATCCCATACATCTTTTATTTCCATCTAAAAGAAATTCCTCTGTTTCCCTCCAATCAGTTCTCCTTTAGATCTCTCTGACTAATAAATACACACTATTTGGGCGTTTGTCTGCATATCTGTCGGCTGAGGGATCAGTATCTCTGTCTACTTAATCATCTTTACATCAAAAACACTGCCTGTTCATCAGTGTATCAATAATTTAATAGCTTATATAAAAGTGTGTGTGCGTGCATGTGTGTGTGGTGTGCGGGTGTGTGTGTGAGAGAGAGAGAGAGGGAGAGAGAGAGTGTGTGTGTGTCATGAGTGTGGCAAGATTACTGCCCTCTCTTCATATTTTCAAATACATAAGCTCTTACTCTTAGAACACATTTCGCACACACTACAGCCATGTCCTCATCATTCCTGATTGTTCAAAGGCTCCTCTCCTTTGTATGTCTGGCAGATCAACAAGTCCTCCAGATGGAAGGGTTTTAACAGATATCGCCAGGATACGATTTTTGTTGCCTTCTTCATAAATCACTTTTTGTACAACTGACCTTTAAAAAGGATTGACCTCTCATAATCATACCACTTATAAACATTCACAATTTTGTTTTAAAAACACCTTTGCCTTTCACACTCAACACAGTAAACCAAAAAATAATTAAACAGGTCAAAACTGGTTCGGAGACCAACAACTACAACAAAATTTGAAGAACAATTGTTCTAACATTAAAGGACTAATTTGATTAAAACATCCCATGTATAAAATCTGAGTACAGGAATTCAAGTTTAGCCCTTTGTCAAAGACAGTGCAGAGTATTTAGATTCCCCTTTACAGATTACACTTTATAACCATTATAACGATATCCAGATCAAAAAGTGTATGGCAAAAGGTGGGAGATGAAGCAACAAAATTAAACAGAGCTTGTAGCCAAGGCCTATCAGTGAATCAAACAAGATAAGATAATGTTGCTTATAGCCCAGCCGACCGACCGCAAGGGCCATATCAGGGCTGTCACCATGTTAAAATCAACTCACAGGTCATTCATCCACACAATTCTTTAAAAGACATCGTCTAAAATCTCATCCAAAAGTTTGTTAAAAATCTTTCCACTGTAAAATCTCAGATCCGATGAAAAATGTTAACCTCTTTCAAGAACTCAAAGATCGCGTCAGGCGGAACATCTCTGAACAAGGTTTTCATGGAATCTGCTGTAAAATGTTTGTGTCTCACATCGTGCAAATCCCAACACTCTAAAAGAATATGTCTCATTGTGAGTGGCACATGACACGGAATGCACCAAGGAGCTTCTTCACTCTTTAAAAGGTAGGAATGGGTAAAATACGAATGGCCGGTGTGCAGCCGGCACAGAACTGTTTCTTCTTTACGACCACCAGACGAAGATGGGAAGAACTCCTTTAGGTTTGGACGGATCTGAAAGAGTTTGTTATCCGTCTGTGTATTCCAATCCTCCTGCCAGAGGTCTTTTACATAATCGTTAATCAAACAAACATGCGAGGTTCATTGCAATGAACTATATATAGATCTTAAGTCTTTCATAGCAAAATTAACCACAAGGACACCGAAAATGAAACTAAAACAAATACAACGCAATCAAAGTTTGTTTCCTTTTGTTGACTTTGAGACACATCCTTCCACTCTGCTTGTAGTTTATTTCTGTCATGAAGCTACTGACTTTTGGCAATCATTGTACCTCTTCTACTTTCTCTCTGTTATCCTTTGTGTTTCAGTCTGACAGTGGTGAATGGACCAAACATGTACCCCCTCTGCCCTACTTGCCTTCCCCCCAAACCCACATCTACGTCCCTCTCCTTCTCAGTGTCTTGCGAACATTTTTTTTTTTAAATGTGTGATAGTTATTTTATTTGTGCCTTTTTCATGACGTGAGGCATATGCAGCAGGTTAGACATAAGCCGTTGCTGCGAGAATGAATCAAACTGTATTTCAGTTCATTTCTGTCATTATAACACAAGAGGTATTCCCAATTAAACTGATGCTTAGTTTCAGTCATTTTACTGTAGGCAAGGTGATTTGGTGGTTTAAATCGGTTGTTAATCATATACATTTTTTGCACACTGATGCTGTGCTAGGAAGCATCTTCAAGTCTATGTATAGAACTATATATAAGCCATCTTTCGGACTATGCATCATCTGAGCAGAAAATAGCAGATTCAAAACATTTATATACTGTTTATTACTAATATTAGGTGGATTAGTAAGCATTCATATTTGAAACAAAAATTTGACAGTTTTTCCAGTGTATTAGATCATAGTGGTTTTCTTCATACCAAGCCACAACCTCTAAACATTCAAAGAATTTATGAAATTTCACTTTAAAAATTTTTTTTTTAGTGTATGTGAAATAATGAATCATCACCTCTACAGTGCTTCGTGTAAGATATGGACAAAAAAATTGTATGGTGCATGAGTTAGTTAAGACAAAGAAAAAGAAGAAAAAAACATTTGAAATCTGTTTTAGCTCAGTTAAAATGTCTAACAACACAAAGGACGCATGTTGTCCACATTCATGTTACAACGTGTTGTATATCTGTGAATACTTCAAAGCAACACAAAAAGAAAACAGAACTGCCACTTTCAATTGTTCAGACCTTAATTACATGAACATGACAGGTATAAAATTACCTGCTGAGCTGTCAAACCACAAGGATCATCAGCTGGATAATCGATATGTCTAATTGTTGTGGTGTTAAGAGTATTACAGTTTTTTTTCTTTTTTTTTTTTAGATGGAGTCTTAAGGCCTTGACTATTTTGTTGGACTGTAGAAGAGTCATATGTTCTAGGTTACTGACCTGTAACCATATCACTTGCAATTTCAAAAGAGCTACAGAGATTGAGAGTAGATCTATTGTAAGAGTGTTCAGTATTAGTCTTCAGGATGATGTAAAAAAAACTGTAGTCCTGTGTGCAGTAGGCACTGAATACAGATAAAAGAACCCATAACAAGAGAGTTGTCCATGACAGAATTCTGTATGGAAATATACTTAGATTTACATAAATAAAGAAATACGCCAAGAAATCAATAACCAGAAGAATGACATGTGGAAAATGAACGAGTCGCATCATACCAATGGCGACACAGGTGGGGAGGGGGGCATCCTGAACATAAATCTGGAAAATTATGAAATACATTACAAGATAAAAATGTGTGTGTGTAGGGAGGGAGAAAGGATAAGAGAGAAAGCAAAGTGAGTAACAAAGCAGTAAGTAGCCCTTTGTAAACAGTGACTGAAAAAAAAAAAAAAAACATTGAGCAAAAAAATGCCAGAAATTGAAAGAAAATTGTCAACCAACAGTAACACAATACTGAGAGAACTGCAAGGCAGTCTCTGACACACTACAAAAAAAGCTAACAATGTAGCAGCAACACACAGCTATGGCTATTGAAGATATTACCTGTGATTCACTCTCTTCAAAGAACATACAGATGTAATTGGGAGGTGCACTACACATTATACAATGACGGATGAATGAATGAATAAAATAACTGAACTAAAAACACACCCACCCCCTCACTGTATAATTACAAGCTAAAACCAGACAAAGGCAGAAATGGGTATGATCAACTCAGGAAGCAGCTCTGTAGACGGTCCAGTTTTCTAAAAAGAAGTGGAGGACATTGTCTAACACAAAACAGAACAAGTCATAACAAGCAGAGAACGTGCCTGCTTAATCTTTACAGCATGGAGGACCAAAAGCCATTGAGGCACTGACAAAGACCTGCGTGGGACTCAGACTCACGTGAACACCCCCTTCCAAATTCTTTCCTTACTCCTGCTTCCTTTGACTACTCTTAGATAACTTTTTTCAATCGTTTAGAATCAGCAAACAATGCAAGAAAAATGGGTTATCTTACCTTCTTTTTTAGGTGGCAAAGTTATAGGTGGTCTCTGGGGTCCTGAAAAATGAACAGGCATAATAATATGTAACCAAGCCATGTCAGTCTAATATATTTACACACATTCACTCACACACACACACACACACACATACACGCATATGTGCACGCAAAACATAGTTTGGATAATATCAATCAATGACTATCATTAAATGGAGTAAACTTGATTTCTATTAGGTGGCAAAATGCTCTAGTTCGCTGTTTATGCAAACATAAAATAAGAAAAAACTTTTTTCCCCCTAAAACAGAATGCAAGGACACATGGATCGTTTCACGGCTGAAAAAGAATGTGACTTGAGAAATGACACATATCGTGTAACATTACAAAATCCCAAACTAAGGATGATGAACGGGCTTTGGTAATTTAGGAAAGTATCTGTTAGTCAAAAATCAATGTTAAGAAGCTTTGCAACAATGAAAAATGTAAAACATAACTCCACTTCATGAGCTGGCCGACAGAAAGAAATGACAATGCTGAAATGATATACATACATACATATATAATTACATAGATACAGACATATGCACACTCACACTCACACATGCATATATAACACACACACACATGCATATAACACACACAGAAAGAGAGAGTGAGAGAGAGATGTGTGTGTGTGTGTGTGTGTGTATGTGTGTGTGTGTGTGTGTAGTCACAGAGAGAGAGAGAGAGAGAGAGAGAGAATAAATACAGATGTCACCAATACTGTGACTCCGTTAGTCCCAGACCAAAAAATGAATGGCAGCTTGGCTATGTCAGAAGACCGCTGAACCTGCAAGAAAAGACTGGTTTACATTTATCATTTTAAAATTCAATCTTAGTTGTATTGTGCACAAAGATGTTTCTACACTGATTGATCCTTTGTTCAAATCTGGGTGGCCTACATCACTGAAACAGAAATGATTCTGAAGATTATTCTGTAATTACATGTTGTTATCAATCAGCATTGCTGGTAATACTGGTAATAGAAAAGTTTTGAAAATAAATACAAACAAATAAACAAAGCTTGCTTGGTTATTCCCTCATGAAACAGCTCTCAGTTGCAGGGAGGGAAAAAACCAGAGCCCTGAAAGCAATGGCAGAAGCAGCAGAGAGGTGTTCAAGCTGGATCTGGTCAAGGAGGAACAAAAGTGAACTTCATAAGGCTAAATTTCCTACAAATATCAGGTGTCCCAGTGGCTCAGTGGTTAGTGCGCGAGTCATTAAGTGGAAAATGAGCATGTCCAGAAGGGCATGGGTTCAAATCCCAGCCATGGCTCGTCCCGAGATGGGAAAAAAAAAGGGGCAGCAGAGGGACATCCGGAGTCATGAACCGGGTGTGCCTTCTACTGATGCATGGGTAAACCATTGACTTCCGGGAATAGGCCGGAGGACGTCCGGGAAAGACCGGAGGACACTGGGAAAGACCAGAACCAAGGGCTCTGTGGGCTGGCTCCCCACTTTGCCTTCAACATGTGGCTACTAGAAACAAGAGGAAAAAATGCTCCCAGGATTCACCGAAAGGGGGAGAGAATGATGAATCCATCAGTGCTCAACCAATCACGACTGGAAATCCCAAACGGACTATGAACATGGACCAAATGGAATATCCATGTGTCTGTGGAAAGCGTTTCGCTACCACCCGTGGGCATGAAGATCCACAGAACAAAGATGGGATGTGTGAAGACTCATCTGAATGAGCAGCAGCGCACTGCATCAGCAGATAAGACGTCGGAAGACCAAGGCCAGGATTTAAACCACAGTGCCAAGGACATCCACGCTGTTGGTTCGGATGAGGAATTTGCACAGGCCCTCGATGCCAGGCGCCTGAAACTCAACCTGCCACGAGCAAACGAGACTAAAGATTGGGAGAAACTGGATGCAAAAATCGTCCAAAGACTCGATGCACTGATAGGGAAAAGCACCCTGGAACACAAACTAGCCACATATGGGGACATTGTGTGCCACATGTAGAGACGCCTATGGAGCAAAACTACCTAAAGAGAAAACACCTCCAAAGAAATCCAGACGCCAAGAAGAGATGGACAAGATCAGGGTCCAAAAGAAAAACCTCAAGAGCAAATGAAGACCGCACTGCCAGCTGAAAAACAAGGCTTGGAAAAACTCTGGGAAGACCTGAAAGCAAAACACAGTGCCCTCAGCAAAGCGGAATCTGCGAGGAAGAGGAAGAGCAAAAAGAAGACACACAAGAGCGCTTCTTCAGAGACCCCTTCCAGTTTGCCAGAACTCTGTTTTGAGCAGCCAAATCTGGGACCCTAAGTGTGGACAAAGAAGTTCTTGAGCAGCATCTGAGGAAAACATACTCTGACTCACAGAGTAAAGCACCACTCGACATTCAAGGTCTGGTGTGGCCAACAACCCTGAGGAACAGTTCAATGACAAGCCTCCAACGTTGGCGGAAATCAAGAAGGTGGTCGACAAAGCCAGAGCCAAATCATCACCAGGGCCAAACGGAATACCTTACCAGCTGTACAAGAAATGTCCCAAGGTGCTGGAGTGGCTCCACAGGCTGCTGCGATCAGCTTGGAGAAACCAGAAGATCAGCGGCCAGTGGATGACGGCAGATGGTGTGTACATCCCCAAAGAGCAAAACTCAAGTGACATCAGCCAGTTCAGGCCAATATCACTACTGAACGTCGAAGGGAAAATCTTCTTCTCTCTGTCATGGCAGCAAGGCTGACCAAGTACCTCATGGAAAACAAGTACTTGGATGTGTCAGTCCAGAAAGGTGGCATCCCAGGCGTGGCTGGCTGTGTAAACACGCCCACAATGATCTGGGACGCAATCCAAAGAGCAAAAACAGAAAAGAGAGACCTGGACGTAGTGTGGCTTGATCTGGCAAACGCATATGGATCTGTACCCCATGAGATGATACAGTTGGCTCTTGAGATGTACCATGTGCCAAAGAACATCCGCGCGACATGCTCAAGAAGTACTTCAATGGCTTCTCAATGCGGTTCTCTACCAAGGAGTACACAACAGATTGGATCAACTTGGAAGTGGCATTGCAATGGGCTGTGCAATTTCCCCAATACTGTTCGTGTTGGCAATGGAAGTCATCTTGAAAGCAGCAACAAGCAACGCAAGACAAACAGACCTTGGCGATGGATATCCAGAATGAAGTTCAAGCCAAAGAAATCACGGAGTCTCTCACTGAGGAAAGGAAAAGTGGCCGAATCTGTGGTCTTCAGTGTTGCCAACCAGGCCATTCCAACAGTTACAGAAGAGCCAGTCAA
>JADBJO010007683.1:30000-32500 GCA_016801955.1 Conus betulinus | reverse complement strand
AGCAGAGCGACGGGACGGCGCCCCCTGCTGCTGGGCCATACGTGATTAAGCATACGCCTAATCAATTTCAACTTGCAATAATCACCAAAAAAACACAATATAAAAAACACGACCCCCGCGCATACCGACATTCGACGCGCGCGCGCAGATGACAATAACTCTCACGACACCTCCCTCTCACTCCTTCCCCCCCTTAACTACAAGCCAGCGCGATTTACGGCTCCGTAAATCCTCTATATATTTTTTTTTCACACTAAACTAAATCACACTTCAACACATTTCAACCCCAAATCATCTACCCTCACTCCCTTCTTTAACGAACAGCCCGCCCCTCGCTTCTCACCTGGAGTTACGATGACGACGAAGACGACACAAGACGAACACCCGCCAAAGCAGCACCAGGCCGGGAAACCCGCGCTCCCTTGAAATGCGTGGAAGCTGTAGGCAGACACCGAAACACCGAATACTTCTCCAAGGAACTCCGAGCTGTCACCAGGACCCGCCGATGGACTTCCAGGCAGCCCACTAAACCAGTGGCAAAACTGCCTCACCAGACACTGGATCAGACCTCCGTCTCGAGCCAGGAGTCGCAAACAACTGAACTAGATAGTCAAAAAGACAGACGACACCTAGAGGTGACAGACACCATGAAACTGACAAGGCCACACCCTGACTGCAACCAATCGTCTATAGGTTGCCCAGGGAACGACACGACACGACTCTCCAGATAAGGGCATGAATATCGACAATCGTATACAAACTCAAAACACTAACTTGCTCAAAGACCAATCAACAATCAGTCACCCAAAATATCAAGACCACACTTCTAAACATAGAACACTGTGTATCGGCACAGACTCCAAACCACCAATTCCTCCAATCATCAATCAATAATCACTAACAGCCTATACCCAAGACCAAATATGGACCTAACCATATCCAAACACCAATCTCCAATAACTCATCAGCCAATCAATCAAAACCATAAAACCACAACAAATCACAAAAATAGATACGGCCAAATATAAGCACAAACTGCACCCTCTTTAGTCGATAATCTACCTACAATACCTCGACCAACACACACACACACACACACACACACACACACACACACACACACACACACACACACACACACACACACACAAATAAAATAAAACACACATAACTCCAAAATATCGACATGGGGGAAAAAAAAAAAAAGAAAAACTAACCACTGCAACTACTCCGCCATACGACAAGCACAATTATGTCCCTTGAATGTCCGTGCGTGACAGACTGCGACAGCGACAGACAGACAGACACAGACAGACAGACAAACAGAGAGTGGAGGACAGGGAAGAGTGAGTGGGGGGGGGGGGGGGGGGGGGGGAAGCGAGAAACAGAGACAGACAGACAGACAGAGAGAGACAGAGACAGAGAGAGAGAGAGAAAGAACAAAATGGGTATTCAATCGGCTAACCGCAGTTCACGAGGGAGGGTATACTAAAACCATACACATCAGCATATATTTGACCGTCATGTTCCCCATTCATTACATTTCTCAAGTCCCACAGCAAGCATGTACACACTAGATTACATCCAGGACAAATGCGTACTATGTCATCACAACTGTGCTGTAATCTTACGTTAGTTCAGAATTTAGCTACGAAACTGTACTGTATATGCCTCAGAACAAACCCTAGGTCCTTTCGTTCATATCCACCCAGTCTTAGAGTCCCCAGAAATACTTGCCAATGTAATTCACCTTCTGAAAGTCAATCAGACTTGAAAAGTTGTCCAGTTGGAGCAATAGTAAGAAATTTGACATCAACATCAGTGGGGTGGTTGAGATTATTGATAATTATGAGCAGCAGCTTGCATTTTGATTTATTTTTTCAGTGTACCATAATTTTTCATGATTAGCCCATCTAGGTTTGAGGTTTACTATAGACCCAACAGGCAGGCGAAAAACTCCTTGTGATACCAACAGCTAATCCAAGTGTGATACCAACAGCTAATCCAGTGCACTAAGGTTTTTTTTTTCCCTGTCCCAACCTCTGCGCACCTCAGAGGCAGTGCACCCCACGCCGCCCATTCCGACACCCCGTCCACAGCCACAGCCCGGTCGGCCCCCCGCCACAGCCCCGGCACCGGCAATCCACAGGGAGCAGTCAATGTCAAGTGGTCAAGAGGCAACCCACCGGAGGAGACACTGCATTGCTGCCGAGTCACTTCGGTGGTGTTCAGTGGCGCCTGTTCTGATCTAACATACGCAGGACACCGCCGACTAAGCCCCCTACTGACAACAATTGCTTAGTCGCGGAGCCGGCGTGAGTGAACTCTCCCTCCGGAGGGCGCCACCGCGTCCGTCCAACGACAGCCCCCATGGACTCGCCGGTACCGGTGACCCCGACGGAAGCAAACCAAGGCCATAGACGTGGAGATGACATTGAAACTGAGGTCACCATGAGAGCAGGGCATGAAGGGCCACAGAACTTGAGACATTTTTTTTTAG